>JAGDQP010043475.1:0-16208 GCA_022664845.1 Lepisma saccharinum | reverse complement strand
GGTCGGTTTCCCTTAAGCCTTACTACGAAGAAATGGGTCTCATCCCATTTAGTGGCGGAAGCCTTTCGGAGCGACAGTCCCGATAAGTCTGTTCCGTCTCGGTTTCCTCGGCCCGTACACGTGTACGAAATAACATATATTCCTCTTTTATTACACGCTTTACATTAACTAGCTCTGTAATCATCTCTGGTACAAATCTTGTAATTGATTTATAACTCACTTCCCATTATACGATGTCTTTCAAATTTTGCAAAATTGCTTGTTTCCGATGACAATACAATATTCAATTATTAAATATACGATAGATTAATCCAGTTAACTGTTATTAATTAATTAATAGCATAATTGGAAATTATCCTTAAGTACATGCAACGCCGCATCTATTTTTTACTTTTTAGTCTATCTTAAAAATGGCGATTTTTTTAAAAGTCACTTTTATGTAATTTTTTTTTATAATAAAAGCGTTAGGAATTCTTTGAATTTTAAAAACTGAGGTTTGTGTGCTATGTTATGAGGTACTTTAAGATAACAATCATTTGCCACATTAATTGGCAAAAACATTTCGACTTAATTTGCAGTATTTTGTTCCATTGTTATCGTACTGATAAGAGAAGTAGGGAAATGACCCCAACCACCACATATTGTACATCAATTGAAACTTATCATCGAGTTTACTATAATGCCGAAAGATTAGATTGTCCAAATATATCTAGTTCGATTTATAGCCACTAGAGGGACAGAAGGTTTCTAGGCTCTTTCTCGTGTCCTGTTCTACCTACGATATCGTTCTTGATTCTATGTATTCCGCGCAGTCCAGTGGATCATAAGTATCGAAAGAACAAGTGGCGTCACCTAAAAACCTCCTGGTCCTCTAGCGGCCATAACTCGTACTAGATATATTTGGGCGAAGTGGTATTACTTCCCTACTTCTTCTTGTAAGTTTAAGTTTCTGACTAGAATAACTTGGTATTGCATTGCCTCGTAATTTGTTCGAAAGTAAGAAGTTGCAAGTATGGGCGGCGATTACCGGTCAAAAGTGTGGGGCGGGGCAAGTTACCCTTTGAACATTTGTATCAATGTAAAATATGTATGATCTTCTAGTGGTTTTTTCAAAAGTGAGATTGCATAAATAACAGGATATTATTGTACACCATTTATAGTAAATGAGACCCGAAAATTATTTAATTAAGATCCTTTTTAATTGTTGAAATGTATTCATACGTGGGCGAACTGAGTGATTGTGACCAGTTTTGGGCTATTTGTTCACACACTTTTTAACATATTTTGGCACATTTTATACTTAAATATACATTTAAATGCATTTTCTACCTCCATACATATCTTACAAACAGTTTAACAAATTAATTTTGTGTATAATGATTTTAAGTACATATATTAATTTTAAAGTAATAGTAACTGAATTTAATGTTTTCCGTAATTTGCTTTCTTTTTTTCTTTAAACTTCAACATATTTTTTTAAATTTGTATGTAATTTTAATATATACAAATAAATCTTCGCAGTTGCATTTTCTAATTGTTTATCGAAGTTCAAATTTGGGGTGATTAACATCCTGCAATACAGAAAGAAGTTTTTCGCGTTTCAACTTATTTAACTGACAATCGACGTTCTTTTCTATTTGAAAATCAGAACATACAAAGTGCTCTACACTGTGATGTCAGGAACGGGCCCTCGTCTTGTAATTCGAAGGACCCGGGTTTGATGCCGATGTAAAATGGCTGAAATTTGATTGTATCTGGAATCCTTTAGATAAAAAAAGCTATATGCTTGTAAGTAGCAGTAACATATATTCTTGTTTCAGTTTTTCGTGTAACGTATATGCAGACACTATAAAGCATTGTTTACAATATACTTTCGGCTTTTCTCACCTAAGAGCATATGAATAGAAACAAATAAAAGCACTGTCTTTGGTATAACACTAATTGCAGTACATAATTTATTATTTTGTAAAATTAGTCGTTTTTAAATGTATATTGTCACTTTTTGTTTATATTAAACACACACTTTAGGCACATATTTTTTACATTTTTGAACACATAATTATGAAAAAAATTAAGTGCATTGGTATCCGGGTCCTAATTTAATAACCTATATTTTTATTTTTATCATGTGTTATTGTCAAATAAACAACAGTAACTACAGTACTAGCACTTCATATATAGAAAACACGATTCCGTCAAAATAAATTAATATAGTTATGCATGGACAGATGCTCATAATCACACATTTAACAAGAAACGGGGTACATAAAAATCTTAAACATATTTATAAATAAATAAATTTATAAATAGACAGGATCATGTTAATATACTGTAGAATCTCATTTAAGACAATACTAAACAATTTTCTTCCTTACACAAATGGTCTCTATATAGTAACATGTTGAAAATGCAGCGATACGCCAGTCACTGCAGCGACCGAAAACTGAATCCGGGCCCCCAGTTGAATTCCAGGTGGCCGATGTCCTATCATTAAATTATCGTCCCAACGACTTTGCATATTTGATATTTCTCTAACCTCAGCTGAACCATTCAATCATTGCTGATATACAATGCCAAGTTTATATGAAGATTTTAATCGAGGAATACTACTGGAATTCCAGGTCTTAGGAATATCCGATATGTAAGATAAATTGGTTGTTGCGGCGACAGTTCAATGGCACATAACCTCTGGCATGCAACGTGCAACTGGATGAGCAGGCTTCGATTTCCGGTTGCTGCATTGACCTACTTTTCTCTCAGCATTTTTATTAACCAATAGTTTGTTTTATATAATCTGCATTGAATCAGAATGTGGACGCTGAGCTTATAAATAGTATGTTCAACACACCAGACAAAGCATGAATGTTTCCTTAGTCACACAGGCCAATGCTTGGAATGGTTCCTTTCAATTAGGTCCTGGCTAACTCTTTATCTCATCCTTTTCCCTATGCTATCCCGGACTAAGCCAAACATGCCTAAAGGCCATAAATAACAATGCACATTCAACAAGTGGCCAGTAGCAAATGCCAACTTTCCCACTTAACGAACTTTACTTTGTGGCAGTTCTCAACTTGTAGAATTATGCAGCTACTGGAGCTGAAGAAGCGTGAAAAGATTGTAATATTTCATAATAACCGATAAAAATGACACGAACTCTTTATAAGTTTAACTTTTATGCTAGTATGGTCAGTGGATGGCAAATTACTCGAGCAATATCCGCTTTTTCTTTTACGCTTTTCAAGGCGCAATTTCTGTATCTTATTTTGATTAGTCGAATGTTCGGAAAAAGTGAGGGGGCAACTGCATCCCCCCCCTCGCCCGTCCCTAATCGCCGCCCATGGTTGCAACAATTACTGAAGATTTATTTCGAGTCCTTTGCCCAGGATCTTTTGCCGATAGACTTTTTTGTCTTCCCCCTTTTGATCAAGTCCGTATGACATGGAATGATATAATTATATGAAAAGTGAAACAATTAAGAGCTTAAAAAGTGAAATTTTAATTCATAGATAGATTTTTATTAAATTTTATTCACAAAGATTTTTTTTTCTATTACATGCCAAACATTGTGATACGTAAATGATCGAGATTCTGTTTCATAGTACATATTTCTATTTTATTTCCCATTTTTCTTTGCACTTTCCAAAGATTCTACAATTAACTGGGCGATATTGTGTTGAATATTCGCTCTTCGTTCAGCTAAGGTTTATAGTTCTTTGTATAGACATTACTCTTAGGTAGATAGGTTGGAAAACAATCTTACATCACAGTGATCAGCTTGTCATTACTTCTTCAGATATTATAGCCAATGAAGTTAGTTTTGTTCTTCTTAACTAGTATAGCTTTCCATAAAAATAATCTAGACATTAATACTTAAAGCAAATATATAATCTGCATATTTTTCACAAACGAGGAAGTTACAATATATACTTCCTTAACAAAGGAAAAACGAGTTGAAAGTATTCGATTTTAGTAGAGACTACGTTATAAAATTACATATACACAATTACACACAAAAGTGTGAAGCATAATTATAATGTGTAAGGTTTCTAGCTTTCTTAAATTGAACCTGCACATTAAAATGAACTTACCCTAATAATTGTTGACAACGACAGTTGTACAACTTTAAGTCGATCGGTTTGGTACTATCCGTCGTTACAACCAAGACCTATTTTTATTATAGATCAAATCAACCCACACTACTTCCCGCGAGTCACTAACATACAACAAATCTATTATTATTAGCTGTATGTGGCAAGTAATTGTGGTTTCTATGGGTTTCCTTTAATTTATTAGGAGAATACCGGAATGATACCTAGGCTAGAAACCTCTCCTCTACTTGCCTGCCACTGGAGGAGTGCTCGGCGAGGAATGTTATCTCCTAAATATGATATGTGGGACTATATGTGCATGTCGATATTTGTAGATTAAATAAATATAAAGTATGGGAAAACAGAAACTTTAGTCATACTGTTCCTGCAATCACAAGGAATGCTGGTTATGCTGTTGTAAAGGGAGGGCGCTTCGACATTTTTCTGCTACGGTAAAAGCAAGAAAATCCTTCCATTGATTAGCGGAAAAGTTCCCAATAAAGAAAATTCTTTCAATATTTTATTGACAATCGTAGAAGCATGTCAGCAACAAGGCAGGGAAAAGGTTTTAAAGAAAGGCTGGCACGAGTGTAGAAATAATGAATGTCGCGTTGTCTCAAATTCATATTTTCTTTGAATACTCTAAAAGGTTGATATGTGTATCTTGGCATCTAATTAAATATGACGTTGAAATATTTTATGAATAACTTTGAAATGTAAGATGCTTTGGGAAATACCAATAGCTACATTTTCTGCCACTAGACGAATGATATTAGAACATCGGAAGCTATCAGATAAAAAGTGTGTTGGTGATGTTTGCGTCATCATAATTACACAGTATTCTCACAAATTTAGATAAAAAAAAACGCAGATCTGACAAACTACTTACTGTATAGTTTTATTGCATAAATCAATTACATTGAAAAAGCAAATCTCGACGCAATTCGTTTAATATTAACTGCCGTTATTATAAAGGAACTTATATACAGAGTGTCCATAAAGACCTTTGCCACCCCTTGTATCGTCCGAACGGCTACAAATATAACAAAATGCAAAAACACGTCCAGCTTTTTAAGATGTCTCCAAGCACCAGCGGTAAATACTCTACCATTGAGCCAACACGACCCCATTGTAGCTTTGTTCCTATATCAGTGAGCGTATCCACTAAATCTCGGGTCTATGCAAGCACGTTACATTTCAGGTGACTATTTTTCAAAGGCCGTTGATATACTTTACTCGTAGATAGATGCATGAACGCATATCATCATATTGCTTTTGCTGATCTTAATGTATCTTGCTGATGATTCGCGAAACACGCTGAAAAGTTTTAGAATTTTGACTATTTAGCTTATCCTCTCCGTTTCCTGATTTATAAAAGAGAATAGCCAGGATAGCCAGAGCCTTTGATGCTTGCCTAGGAACGTTAGCTATAACTGCTGAGATTATCAGAAAGTTTATAATTTATATAGTTACCAGGCTGAACAATATTTTAAACAAAAAGTCAATTTAAGCGTTGTTTACACTTGTCGGTATTGGCTAAAAGGAAAGTATGATTCTCATAGAGTTAGGAAGACAATAGAGTGAACATACATGACGTCACATGAAGCCAAATTCCGGTTCATCAGCAGCCATCTTAAGTGGCCTCATTAGAGTCCCTCTATACCCAGTACTCTGAGGATTGCCTTTTTCAATAAGAGGTTGAGTGCACCTCAGATAGGCAATACTCGGAAAAGAGGGTCTCTAAATATGGGGCCAGTTAATATGGCCGAAATGCCTCGTCCCTTCCGTCTCTTGGCTTCATTCCCCTCTCCAACAAAACAGCCTAACGTTCCCTCTATTTATATTCCTAACTCTATGGTAGCAACGTATAAATAGAGATATAATGCGTTGTAAATCTCTTAATTATGTATGAAGTATTCAATTTCGAGAGGATTCGGCAAGATGGCGGTTTAACGGATGGAAGCTGCTGAAATTCTTAGTTTTAATTTGCTCTACTACATAGTGATTTTGGACTTAACACATAGAAAATTTAACAAGACACATCATATAGTGACTCAGTGCTTAATGTAATAGTGATCCAAGTTTGAAATTCAAAATTGATAGTGAAAAATACACCATAATAGTGACTGTGACTAGAGTTAAAGAGTAGAACTGACCCCTATGGCGGACTGTAACCGTAGCAACTGGTAATCAACTGACATTAAAACAGCAATTATAAAGACTGATAGACTGTTAAACTGTCAAATATTAAAAATATTATTAAGAACAGCAATTATTTAAACAAATGTGCCATGGATGGGCTTAATTAATGCCATTTCCGCACTAGCTATTAGACCAGACCAGACCAGATCAATTTCTAGATAATTTCTGAACTGTGATCTTCTGCTGTAGAGGAATATTGTCTTCGTCTGTTTGTTTGCTTATTTGTTAAAAGAGTTTATTTCAACATGAATTGTGACGAAGAAGGACGTTCTGCTTAAGATAAGGTGGAAATTATCTTTCTATTTGGAGAATGCGGACGCAATTACCGTGCGACTGCTTGACGATTTAACGAGTTGTATCCTGAGCGACCTATTGTAAGCCATCAATACGTGTGTCATCTTGTTAATTTATTTACGCTCAGAACGACCAAAGATAGATGAGAACACTGTGATAGAAGTGATTAGACACGTTACTGCGAACCCTAAAATATCATTGACAGGAATAAAGACAGACAGTAATATTCCACGCACTTCAATTCATAAAGTCCTAAAATCATATAAATTTCACCTATAAAACATGCATATCGCGCAAGAATTAGCTGATGATGATTTTGATAGAAGACTTGAGTTTTGTGAAATGATGGTGCAAAAAAATTAACGAAAATGAAAACTTTTTGAAGCAGACATGTTTCAGTGACGGAAGTTCGTTCCCCCTAGATGGGTGTGTTTATTAACATAATGTTCGGTATTGGAATGATTCAAATCCCCACATTCTTAAGAAAAGGCAAACTCAAAAAAAAACAAAAAGTTAACGTGCGGGCGGGTATTTTAGGCAACCACATAATAAAGGGCCTTTCTTTATTCATGTCAATTTAACAGGTGATAAGTACTTGAGCTTCTACGGGACACAGTAGACCCTGTTATAATTAATCTCGTAGAAAATATTGTCGATGAGAATGGGGTGACTGAATTTGATGCCGAAAATATATTTTTTCAGCAAGATGGATGCCCTGCACATTATCACCAGAAGGTATGCATATCTTAAAGAAACATCCTAATCGGCGCATAGGCCGTCGTGGTTCCATCGAATGGCCAGCGCGATCGCCTGATTTAGCTCCCAATGACTTCTTTCTTTGGGGTTACCTAAAGTATGTTGTTTACAGAACAGTACCCACTAGCAATGATGATATAAAACATAGAATCACTGTAGCTTTTCATGAAATTCCAGCGGAAACTTTCACACAAGTACGTAGAGAATTTAGCAACCGTCTAGTTTAGTCAGGAAGTAAATGGCGCTCATTTTGAGCATCTGATAAAATAAGGAATGTAATGATCCTAAGCCATCGACCAGGGATTACATACCGATTCATTGGAACACATTACTACAATGAATGGTAAACAAGGAAGAGAAGGAAGTCTAAATTGAAGAACGAACCTAATGGTAGTCAAATTAAAACGGAAAAGCACGAAAGCACAAATGTTTCTTCCTCAAATGTTGACAACAGTTACGTACGTATGTTTTTGTTGATGTGAATTTTAACGATCGTATTAATTAATGTTATATTACGTTTTACGTTACATTGTGTTTAGTGAAACAAAACACTGCAAAGCAAACATTTAAACTTGTATTACTTTCTTTTCATCGGAACTTAATTGTCTTTAGCAGATGGATGTGGAGAAAGATGGGGACAACAGAGTTGTCAGTCCATGAAACATGTCTTAAGTTGGGTTATGTATAGCAGAGTAGGTCCAAAACTAGGGAAAGATTGGAACATTTTCAGGAGACAAGTGTTGAAGTAATGAAAGATTAATGGTTATTCATGCAACTTGGAGGAGGTGTTTAACAAAAAAGTGAACGATATGTAATTTTGTTGGGACTATTTGCACTAAGCGGAAGCGTACATGAGGGAGGATGAATACAAGGATTCAAGTAGTTACCCGTGTTGAGTTACGGTATCCATGTGTATCGGGTGTGATATTTCTATGAAGGTAAGTGATTGGTTCTGAACATACCCTGCTATACAGAGCTAGCCTAACCTAACCTAACCTAATCCCTTACGGACCATGATATCATCAGAAAGTAGATTTTTATGAAAATTTAAATGTTTCCATGGTTTAAAGTTCCGGACCTACTCTGCTATACAAAGACCCTTAAGTGTAGAAGCTCATTCAATGGACACTATAAAGGAAGGGAAAACGCAACCATATCGATCTAATTTGTATCAGGTATTTGTATCCAATCTCGAACTACATATGTTTTGTATAATAGCTTTCCATGAATTCGTCCTTTTATAAACTAGTACCTTTTTCCTGTTTGATAATTGGTTTAATAGTAAAGCAACGTTCATAAAAGTTAATAAAGATTTGCATTTAAATCTGTATTTAGTACATTAGCATATAATGGAGTTGTTGGATAACAAATCGTAAGCATGTACCAGTTTAGCAGTTACGCGCTAAGCATTAGCATTATTATTTTAAACTATAGCAAGTGATTATATCCTTTTTCTATTGTGTTCGATGCGCGTCGTTTTCAAAACATTTCTAAGTATTTATATTATTCAATTCGACAATATAGTTGAGATTACAATTGTATGATTTGATGTATTACTTTTCATAAACAGGACATATGAAATCGAGATTCATCATATCAAAAGATTCTAATGACAGAAGATCAATCTAAGAAGTAAATAGGAAAGATATTCATTCAAGATGAAATACATGGTAAGGTGAGTCATTCACTGTTGGATTAATCATGATTTCAAACGATAGATATTACGAGTTTGACTTTGCAACTGGTAGGTCCTTTTTAATCGTTTAGTATTCTCTATTTGTATCCCTTCTAGAACTAAGTAGCTACAAGTCTGACAGAGATGAGCAATACACATAATCTCAAACAGTGGACACAATTCTGAGATTGATTCTAAAGATGGCAGATTTTTTCAATCGCTTACTATTCTCCAGTTGTGATTCTCCTAGATCTTAATAACTACACAGATAACTCAGACAGGGACGAACTATGCACCGTTGGGTTTGTTATGGTCTAAAACGGAGGGGGAAAACCATACATTTGATTCTTTCTTTTGGGGATGTAAAAAACATTGGATTTATACGAGGGCGCTCTGGTTTTGTCTATATCATAAAGCAATTTCTTAGCTTGTTATTATTTTATTAGTCCTCGTTTGTAGTGAAGTGGAGCTGGGGCTGACAGTAAGAAATCTTTATCTATGGTTCCCCCATACATCCATGCCTGAGTGGAGACGTTTCAGATAGGCATATTTTTACGTTTATTTTATTTCGTATCTATGAACGACTACATTCACAATTTTAGGTGTTTTGGGCAAGTTTTATAGCTCGAAATAATGCTGGATGTGTTTTCGCATTTTGTCATATTTGTATTCGTTCGGACTATACAAGGGGTGGCAAAGGACTTTATGGATACTCTGATATATAATAGATTTGAATGTTAATATGTGCAAATACAATGTAATACAACTCTTGATGTGCATAGTAAGATGAGAAATGACGTATCTCTTCGAATACCCTTCAGGGAAAGAAGGATAAGAAGTCAGAGATTACCGTCTTATTCTAGGTAATAATTTGATACAAGTAGTATTGTAGTAGTAATATGTACAAGTAATAATTTGGTAAAACACGAAAACTGTGAGCAACGTTCCTGCCCGGCAGCACAGAAACTTGAATGTCTCCGCAGTATTAGAACACGGTAGGGGGAAGATATTTTATTGGTAATATCTAAATTTTATCATTGAATTCAATTTCAATAATCCATAACTTATTGTGGTAGTGGAAAACTTTGTAGAATATGTATGAGAACTGAGAAGTTAGGTTCAAATCCTGTTCACATTAACGTATGGAATACGGACTTCTTTAAAAAGATATCTTACTGAATCACGCTAGGAATATGCCACGTAATTTTAGTGATTACCCTCTCTTTCTACCTTACTCACTTCTTTGCTCGTGAGGAAACGTTATCAGAAGTCCAAAATGTAACTTACATAAAAAAGGAAACTCATTGAATTTTCTATCTTGCGTCTGGAAAGCAGATTAGTGTTTCTCTATATCCTACAATATACACGGAAAACAAGTACAACATTGTATTCTACGAGAAATTGTAGCCTACAACCCAATACTCATTTTCTTAATGACTTGATCGGCAAACTCAAAACTAGTTGTCCACAACTTTTAACTCTTCCGCTGAGAGTTGAGGAATTATAATGTAAATCATTGGAGGAATTTGTTAAGAGTCAATGAAATGTAGAGATTTTATTTGGTTTAAGACAAGCTCATTCTGATGGCCATGTCTTATTTATTCACGTCAAGAGAACTTTCATTATTTAATGAAGAGCTTTAGATTGAGTTGAACAGCTCCATTCATTGAATGTTGTGAATCACGCAAATATCTCATTTTCCTCTTTCGAACGAATGGTTCGAGAACAGCATGCATGAGACAACTACAATCTATTCTTGGTAGTAGTCCGTTGTTTTTAAGTATTAAACACATTAAACATTGCTTTGTTTCTTGGTTAAGTTACAATGTGATCATAAATATGTTGGATATAAATACAGATTGATTGATAGATTAGTAAGTCATATATATATATACAGGAAATCGATGTTCAAAGAACTTGTGTCAAACAAATTATATAACATGAAACCATAACTTACAGAGATGAACTGTTTTCACACAGCAGTTTTGATTTCCTTTAATTAAAAAGTCGAGTTTATTATCTGCGTTGCTATCTGTTCAAAGTCAAGGTTTTGTATTTCTGGAACTTTGTTTTTCATTGAAAGGCTGTTTAAATACATTACATTACTATTTAACAGATGGATTTAAACACAAGAAATACTACTCATTTTAGGAAGTTGCAGTGTCATAGCAGAAGAAATATATCTTGATGTTTTATGTATATGATTCCAAATTGGATGGCACATTCGTGATACTAGCATGTTTGCAATACGAAAGTATGGATTACAATGTTACAGAAATATAGGGCTTAATATCTGTAATGATCAGAGACATTCCGTTATGTGCAAAAAATAAATGTCCTCACCCACTGATTAGCTGCTATGAGAATAAACCGTGAATAACTAGTAGTGGAATTGCACGGGTTGCTTGCAGACGTGATTAATATTAGCCTGTCGGCTGTTCGTAATTAGTTGTAGATGACACTTGATAAACACTATATCTTTAGGCATAGTTAAGTCACGCATAATCGAAGTATCTCTGTTCATGATTGTCATTTACATATTACCCCTTGTATTTTGATATACAGCTACAACAAAGAAATTAAGATAATCACTAGTTTGTCTTCTAACCAATTCCTAATTATAGGTTTGAATCTATTGAACATTTGAATGACGAACTGATCTTTGAATTCGATTTAAAACGCTTTACTCAAGCAGATGTGACTGAAGCAGGAAGAAGAATGTTAATATGACCTTAAAGATGTATATATGTAACATAAGATAATGTAAATTTCAAACATGGATAAAGTGATTAAGCTGGTTAGATAAATTTCTTTGGTTTTGTGGTTTGCCCAGTTCAGTTATGATTCAATGTCAATGGTCTAAGTTAAGAAACAGTTAAATAATGAAGAACTTTAATTCAAAGGTCAGAAGAATTGAAAGCTATTTAAAAAAGATTGAATTAATAGCTTTGGTCAAAATAATGTAATAGGTAATATAAACAAGAGCAAAAAGAATACAGATACGAAATGGAATTGATCGCCTCAGGATAAGATAAGATAAGATAAAATGAAGTGTATGGGCGGTAACAGCACTATGGCTTACGCCTGTCCCGATATACCTTTGTCACGTCGATCGCCTCAGGAAATCATTGGCATAACGAATGTCACCTGACAATATTTAGGTTACATTCTTCTTCATTATACGTATTTTCAACATTCTACATAATTCAACGCAATCCAACATTATGCTCTCCCTATGCTGATCTTCCGTAAGGACTTGCTTGCGGCAAGCCGCTCGTTATTAAACACCAATCAAGAACACTTATCTAAAAGTGAAAAAATAATCTTAAAAATTTAGACTATGTTAATTTAATCTAATCTATCATATTTTTCGTGTTCCTTAAATGATAAGGAACAAATGTGTGCAGAGAAGTATGTTACTAATATCTCAAGACTTGTGAATTTGATACATATCTATCCCAATGCAACGTGGTTGCTAAATTTGTAACAATTCATTGGCAGTTTGGTTTTGATCTAATTAAGTGCTCTTAGACAATATTAAAATGATTAATACTCAGTGAAGCATACTCATCATATTTTAATAATATTTATTTCTAATCTTCAATAAAAAGAAAATAAATAATTATTAATTGCTTAGTGCAACCGTAGATGATTTTAATTACTAGAAAGAAGAATATACTTGAAGCGATAATAGATTGGAAGTTTTATTACTCTAAAGATACAGGTGGGGACCACAAATTTCACATTGCGATTTTGCAAAGTAGATATATGCAAGAAGTATTTTATTATATTAAATATCCTAAACGAATAAGACTAACGAAGTTTTGAGTTGTTTGGAGAAGAGACATGGCAATGGACGTAACCGCCCAAATTTCAATTTTACCAAGAAGCCAGAGCAAGTTGAACACATAATACACCAACATTTCATATGGCGCACCACCGCGACGGGCACTATTGAAAGTAATACGCTATTAATTATTATAAAATAGGCTGGTAACACTGATGACTGCTGTGCTTAGGTATTGGAAAAACTATCACTCTCACAGTACATTTCTATTATGTAGAATAATGTTTATGCTAAGTTTGGCGCAGTTAAGTCTACCTGAATGGAAGTAATTTGAACAATTGATTTTTTAAATGGTTAGCAACACTGAACTACGGCACAAATCAAGACTGTCCGGCAACTCTAAGATACTCTAGTCAAAATCTTTCCAACGACACCTCAACCACGTCAACGACATTTTAATAGATATATTTTTGGACACGGGTTGGCAAAACTGAAAACGGAACTGTTGGAGACGGAAACAGGTACAGAATGTTGCTATTGTGTCAAATAATATTTATGCCAAGTTTGGTGCTGCTATGTCAAAAATAATTTAAGTATATTTTTTTAAAAAAATATGGAAAATAAGTTGGCAATACTGGTAATACGTAGGCAATCTTAGTGTATTTGTATTCTTTTGAAAACTGTTTATGCCAATTTGAATTTGAATTTTGTTTATGATCTCATTGTGTCTAGTTTGGCGCAGCTAGATCTAACTGAATGGAAGCAATTTGAAGAATTATTATAATTGGGTCGGCAACACTAAACTGCTGCACCAATCGAGACGGTTCTGGTGTCTCTGAGCTAGTTTAGTCAAGACCTTTCCAATGATACCACACGCATCTCTTTACACATAGTAGTGACTGAGATTTAATTTCTGGACACGGACGGACGGACACCATGAGTGGGAATAGAAGATCCCTCTGCTATAGCTTTGCTATCAAGGTATCTAAAAGGGACTACAAAATAACAAGATCCATATTAAATTTTTATCGAAGGTGGTTAGTGATGTAGTCATGTCAAATAAGGATACTGTTGATGATACTAACCTGAGTAATGAAGACATAGAAGGACGTCAGGTCGCTAATATAGAAGGAAAGCAAAAAAACAAAGGAAACCCAAATATAAGGTAGCAAATGCACAAGGAAATGATCCAAAAGTGAATGAGAACGATTGATTTAATGTGATAAAACGGTAATTAGAAGCGGTTGCGTAACAATTAAAGGAATTTTGTAATATCAAAATACAGGATCAATATAAATCTGATTTAGCTAAAGGATAAAATACAGGATATTATCACCAAGAGCTTGGAAGTGAATTTCCGTCAAATATATATAAAAAAAATATAGTGCAAGAATTTAGATTGGTGCGAGAACAAATGTTCAATCCATTAAATGAAAACGAAGTTCGTAGAAGCCAAACAGGCAATAATTCTGAAGACTGTGGAAATATGTCTGATCAATATATTGGAGTTGCAAGAGCAGTAAATAAAATAAATTCTTCGGGCGAGAAAAATTGAGTTACATACAGTATGAGTGTTTTGTTGTCGTTGATATTGCATGAAGCATACAGATTTGACAGGTTAGAGTACTGTATTAAATTCACTGACATCTTTCCCTCCATTCTTTAGTAGTTTGTTCCCAGGGAACGAAAACAAAAGGTCTATCAAGCGCAACGCCGCTGATCTTAACTACTCCGGTCCCCGTGTAGCATATATGCTTACATTCGGATTATTATTTTTGTGCAGTACCCCAGGGTTCCAGCGTTGAATGCATACGTCTACGTTGTTCTTGACACTCCATTCGTCATGCGCTAATTGGAATTTTAATGGTGACAACATGAGTCACGGAAGACAATATAAGTTTCCTCAATATTATTTATATATAATTCAATTGCTGATTATAATAAGCAATAAACATTAAATTATCGTATATACATGTTATGTTTAATTATTTGAACAGTAATGAAACAATCCAGTAAGATTTCTTTGATGTAGCAGCGTATTTCCTACATCCAGCATTTACCAATACAACCCGCACATACGATCATATTTTGTTTCTTTGTCTAAGATGGGCAGGCCATGTAGCTGGGATGTGGGAAAACGAAGATGATATTCTATCTTGGTTGTAAAGCCTGATAGAGAGAAATCGTTAGAGAGACCAAGAAGTCGTTTGAGGGGCAATATTAGAAGGGATCTTACAGAAGTAGGTGTTCGTGCTGAAAAGTGGCTTGATATTGCCCAGGAAAGAATTTAATTGTGAACATTTGTTACTGCAGCGATGAGCTTACGAGTTCCATAGATTTAGTTAGTTAAAAATGAACTAATAAATGTATTTCCATAGTAATTTTTGTGTAAATGATTGAGCGTAAGCCCCTTATGAGTTATGGACGATGGAAATATACAATGGCCCATTAAGAAGACAACCTTGGTTGATGACACTATTTGCTTCCATTCACAACTTTTGAGAGTAAAGTTACTAATAATGTTAGAAGGTCTATATCGCTACGTTCTATAATCGCTAATTTGAGTGCTATGTTAGAATGGACCCAAAAGAGTATAAAACAGCAAACGGATCCACTGTATATAATAAAAATTGACACGTTTTTCGTTTTATACAAAACAAAAAAAACTGTCGGTTAAAATATTAATCGCCAGGAATAAAACAACCATCATTTATTTATTTAGCTATTTCCAGGGCATAGGGCGTGCCAATTCAAGAATTAATAAAATGACTATATATGAGAGCGCGTCCTGTGATTTTCTTTTTAGTCATGCATAAACAATATTTCTTTCTTTTACTTTTTAATACGAATTGTTTAAGAAAAGTACGTCTTTAAAAAGTTTTTACTATTTTTTTTTAGTTTTTTCAAAAGTGTAAGATCTTTCTTAAATACCAGTTGCTTATAGCAACTGCAGTTGGTATATGTATGCTGATAGAGCGTTGCTTAATGGGTCTTTGGCATCGCATTCGGAAAATTATGAATTCGAACCCAGCGGCTGTCATCATGGTTGATATTTTTTATCCTCTCCCTGCCCCATCACAGCATAGAACAAAGATGTCTGAAGGCCTTAATAATAACTCTCGTAACTTCGGTTTAGATTGTTACCATTATCATTCAACAAAGTTGTTATACGGAAATGAAGACCAAACGTAATGTAGGGTTATTTCCTTGTAATATAGAAGCGCCTTCAAAGTTTCGTGGCAAATTGGTCCAACGTTGTAGATTTGGCAGACCAAACAACGTCTTATTGTTTCTCCATAAAATACGGATTTAGATGTATATGTTTCCACCAAACAGTTTCCAATGTTCCCCCTTAGAAACGAAATTGCTGCGCAAAATGTAGTGCATATCAGTCCTATTCTGTGGA
>JAGDQP010043474.1:0-12501 GCA_022664845.1 Lepisma saccharinum | reverse complement strand
GTCATAAATAAAATTAAAAACCTAGGTATGTTACGAACCATTCGCATCCCTCTCCTTCTAGATGTTCTTGCGGAGCAGCACACACAATAGTGGAGTGCACTCTGTTGCTCCTTTCCTGAACTATCGTCAAAAGAGCGCTCGGACCACGGTCTGTTTCAACTGGTTCCGTAGTGTATTCGGTAATGTTTTGGATTTCGGTGCCAAAGGTACTCGGTTCGATCCTGAATCTTGCAAAAATATTTTCTGACCGTTTTCAAGGAACGTCAAGTTTCCTGTGCTTATCTATATTTAAAATAGTTTGAAAAACTTTTCTCCATTAGTAGGTAAAAATGTGGGAGCTAACCCAGAAGAACTTTCATTGATTCATTTAATTGATTCAAAGATTGGTATCCGTCATTGTATTCTAGGAAGTAATATTCTATTGGTTTGCCAGCCTGTATCTTCTCAGAAACTAATATCATCACTGACACTTACGGAAAGGATATTACATCGTCTGAGCTATTTCCAGTTTCTCTGGGCCAATAGTTTAACACGCTAAATTCAAAGGTTTTGATCGGCCTCCTGGAAGATCAAAATCCCACTTCAGGGTAAATTCTTTAGTTACTGAAGATGAAACTGAAATTCTGTTCTATAATACCCGCTGAACTTTTGGACAGTTTAGACACGAGCAGCTTATCACCATATATTCTAGAACTGAAAGAAGGAGGATCTATGGCGATGTTTCCGAGGAACTTAACGAACAACAAGGCTTACATAATGGCATAAGATTAATTCTTCACAAAATATGTGATAACTTCTTAGATCTACAAATTACAACTGAGGTTAATGTTGACTAAAAAGTACTTCTTGCTAGCTTTCATTTATCGCCATCTGACTCTACTTTTCCATTTTCTTCCAAAGCAATACAGTTTACAATTCAAGTAGCATTCTGTATAACAATAAATAAGACCCCAGAGCTAGACCTCACCTTCAATATTGTAAGCACTTCACTATTGCCTGAAACTCTTTTCAGTCATTGCATGTTGTATGTAACACTATCGTGTGCTAGATCTTTTGAGAATGTAAAAAATGAACTAAAACCAATAGATCGACCCACCGCTAACGTTGTTTGGAAAAAAGTTTTGTAAATTTAAAGAGTATTTTATATTTTTGGTTCTATAATAATTACTGATTTATGATATTATTTTCTCTTCTGTGTTTGTCCTTTATTTTACAATATTCTTCTCTCCTAATACTTCATTACCTCTCTTTGTATCTATCCAGTTCCCTTATTTAAAAATACTGCGGAGCAGCACGGGTACACTAGTTATTATTAAATACAGAATTAGTATGTCTCCGGAACAATATATGTTTCTCTTATCTCTAGGATTGGTGGTTTAGATGACTTCGTTATTTGGTTTGGGACTTAAATGAAAATTGTATGAAAGTGTATTTATAAGATAGTTGTTGTTCAATTTGAAACTGAACTTCCTCTTTTTTCTTCTTCAGGTATGTTGGATATCATTCCTTAAAGATGTGACACTTGCTATCTGGATAGTGGTATAATAGTAAGTATTAGAGGAAGTGGCGATTTTTGTTTTTTATAAAGTGTAGGAACTGTAAGTCATTGAAATCCACTATATCCTGATGTCTGCACCCTCTAACTACCCTTAGTGTGTTGAGCTGACTCGCAGACTTACCTATGGTTTTAATTAAGCATTAACGTGGTTAAACTACACTCGGGTTGGTATCCGAGGCAAAGTGCGGGTGTACAGACAAAATACGATATTACTTGTCACGAAAGCGCTCTTCACCGACTTCACTGCACAGCAACTTCGGTTCAAGGAGAAAATTGTACTCGGTAAAGATCTTTCTCTACTACTCTTTTACTTTGTGATTAGTGTTGTTCACGAGACGAGATTGAGCCTGTCTCGTCTCGAAACTATGTATAGTGTATTTTGTTACCAGAGTTCTGTAACGTCTCGTTTTTCATACACATTTCTCTGTCTCGTCTCGTGGACAACACTATTTGTAATACTAAGGGATTGATGTTACACTGGCCAAAATATTGAAATTCTCTTACAGTTATCATAGGGACAATCATTGTTGCTAGAAATATTAAAATTATATTTCACTTAAGATGTATCTTAACTGTGCTGCTTCGGATAATTTCGTGTATACTTTATATATTTCACCGGATAAGAAAGGGGAAACTAGCGGCCAAAATGTTAGTCTAGGTACAATACCTAAATTTGCCTGGTGAAACTCAGAAAGATCCTGGAAACCTTAGTCAGGATGTCCGGTAACAGAACTTAAGCCTGGGTGCCTTCCCAATGACAATTCGAAGTACTTGTCTGTAACAACAAGATCACGTAGTCTGGATTTAAGACCTGCTCAAAGTACAATACATCATCTGCAAGATTTTCTTCTCATTCTTACTAAGCCGTGAGTTGAGCTGATCGCTTCCTTCTCTATTCCTTTCCCACAAGTTGTATTGACCCAGGGATATCATTGTTCAGGGCTCAAAATGTCTTAATCAAGAGAAACAGTTCATAGATGCACATTAAATGATTAAGTAAGGTAAATGTAAAATAAAGCCAGCAATTTATTGATTTTGTGTACCGAACTTACGTAGTTCAGTTGTGACAGGGTTGATTTAGTAATCGGAAGATCCTGGGAAAGACTCCAGCGACTACCGCTCCTGACTGAGGGTTTTCCGGTTTTATCCTCTGCCATACAAGTCAAATGCTGTGACTAACTAGGTCCTGACCTAATACCTTCTAATATAATTTCTTCCACATGATTCCGGCCTGAGACACCTAAACGTCATAAATAAATTCAAATTCAAATAATAATAATTTTATGTAGTGAATAAGTTTTCATTAACGATGTATTAGTCAGAATCTTGCTAGATTGGCAACCCTGAATTTTTCGCATTATTTCCTCACAACGTGAACGGTCGTCAACAAGCGAGACTATCTCGCACGACGTCTGCATACAGGGAATTACTGTAAGTTCCTCATTTCCAACTATCCGCACACATATAAAAATTGGCAAATCGCTTGGCGCGTGAGTGCGCACATCCGTGGGGGTTATATAGACATCTGAGGCCGCAAGAAGAAGTCACACACAGCGCGGAAGGGAGGAGACGAGTACATAGGACTTTCGATATTTGACCGTTTCTCGGTAGAATTCGACACAATTTTGCCATCCAAAATTTAAAGAAATTTTCTACATGCATTTTTTTAAAAATATACTAACTTCCTTTCTTTTATTATTTAACATATTTCTCTTGACTCCAGAAAGTTCCTCACTTCCTCTATTGACGAATCGCTACGGGGAAGAGTAGAATTTAATGATAGAAGTATGGCAATGAACACATATAAAATCAATATTTTGTGAAATGAGTAATTTTAAATAAATAGTCTAATAGAATCGTAATAAACAATACTGTTCTCTAACGGTAAGAATTGAACTATCTGAAAAACGATTTAGCGTATTTCAAGCTGTTAATCAAAGCTTCCTGATATAATTGCAGGATGTCCCTACATTTTTAATATTTACATAACAATTCCACCTAATCTTTATATTTTTAAAAAATGCTAAAAATGTTTGTCCTGTCCGTTCTACTGGACCGATTTTGATCATTTTTTTAAATATCCAGGTTCACACGTAGATGAGCCATCAATAAACCGCATGCCTCTCCGTCAAGTCTCAACTGAAGGAGAAGTGTTTGAGTGTTCTCCCCTATGGAGAATATTTATCATATTTCTCACAAACTTTGTCCAGTCCGTCCAGACGTTCTACTGTACCGACTTTGATCATTCTGTTTTTAAAATATCCGGCTTAACACGTAGTTGAGACATCAATAAACAACATTTCTCCCCGTCAAGTCTGAACTGAAGTAGAAGTGTTAACCCTCTACACATCGTTCGTGAAAGAATGACGAAAATAATGAATCGTGTCGACTCATCCTCTGTATTGTGTAGGGCAGCTTCATTTGGACGATTTTTTTGTTAAGTTTCCGTTGGATTATTTATTTATTATAATTTGGCCTATTTATTTAATTTTATTTATATTCTTTAAATTTTCTATATTTTTTATATTTTTATTTAATTATTATTTATTTATTACGCATTTGTTTATCTAATATTTTTGTGCCTCAATTATATTTCCTTGTTTGTGGTTTCCTGTTACAAGTTTGTAATAGCGGTTTAGTTGACTACGGGGTGTGGCCTGTGAGAGAAGGATTGTGATTGGTTACAATTTGTTTAGTTTTGAAAAGTGAACGGATTCTGGGACATGATTGGCGGATGACGTAGAAAGGACCTCTGGACCATCTGGTAATTTTTAATGAACTGTTTTAATGTGTCGTCTGAGAAATATGTTAGAACATTCAAAACGTTATGCTGGCTGTGTGCTTTTAAAATAAAGTTAAGCGTAATAGCCTTGTGAGCTTGTTTTATTTAAATTAAGTATGGATACAAGGCATCAATATAATTATATCCATAATAATCTAGAATATAAAAAGTCTAATTTATAATAATCTAGAGTGGAAAATATATAAACAATAGAATAGGATTTTAAAATTTTGATAATTGGAATAAAAAGTAGAATGTGAACAAAATTCTCCAATTTCTGGCTTGCTGAGTGTCTTGCCATTTCCAAGAACGTGTGAACTATTCATATATACTATTTTGCATAATTGTACGAGAATTGTAAAAATAAATATCCTATTTTGAACAAAAATATTTCGTTTCTAATCTGCTGACTATGTAGAAGTATGTTTCACTTTGCCAGATTTTGTATTTTTCTTTTTGCCTGCTCTGATACCTTTCTTACCTCTAGGCAATATATACAACGTTTGTTTATTGTTTACAATATCATTTCGTAGTATCTGTGTATTAATAAGTTTGCTAAAAAGTGCTTTGTCCAGTCCGTCCGTCCGTTCTACTGATGCAATTTTGATCATTCTTTTTTTTCGTATTTCCGGAATAACACGTAGATGAGCCATCAAGAAACCGCATTCCTCTCCGTCAAGTCTGAACTGAAGGAGAAATGTTTGAGTGTTCTCCCCTACACACAGGAGAGTCTGGTTACAATACAGGGGGCGCAACCCCCCAAAACTTACCAAGTTAAGGGCGCAGCCCGCCACGTGGAAGCGAGTATTGTTGAATGGCCCAATGACTGTTGACAACATATTATATTCACCCCGCACCAACGGGCGGGTACTTTTGCTCGTTATAATAAAGTACTTACCATATATAACATACTTGATTTTCCGGATATACGTACTTAAGGAACTACGAGCCTTTTATTTCCCACGTTCTAAACAGTCGCTCATTAATGTACAAAAGTTTTCTCTACTCTACTCTCGCACCGAGCAGCAAGCGTACTTTTCCATTACGTCATAGAGTTGCCGTCACTAACCACCTCTTCTGTGATACCAACTGTAAAGTTTCTCGTTGTGCGTGTGCTCGGAACCAACGAAATTTCACTTTGACCGACCGTGTCACTTTGCCCGTCTTTCCCTTACATCCTGACAATCTGCTTCAAAACTTTGATTTTAATCAAATTAATTTTGCAAACAACTTGAAAATGAGCGACGTTTGAGTTTGGTTTTGGGTAATTTCAAAAAGAAAGTAATTTTCTGTAAGTTAAACTACACTTAAATTGATTCATCCGTTTTGAAGCTGTTCAAAAAAATAAATTTAATGAAGTTCAAAGAAAAGCCACGATTTTTCAGTACAAAGATAATTTATAGCAGTGGTTCTCAAACTTTACTGTCACGGAGTCGTTTTCAGACAAAGATCAAGTCACGGAGTCCCAATAATTTTATACAGTAATCTTCTAAGTGTGAGGATAAAAGTTTGTTTCCATAGCTGTGTCAAATATTAATTTCCGGTCCTTATAAACTTCTTTTAGGGCTCGGATTCTGGGGGACAGTTAAAGTCTTACGTGTTGTCCTATTTCGACATTTCATTTTTGTGGAAACAAGGTTCAGAGTAAACGTAATAACGAAGGTTGGCAGTATTGTAACTGTAAGGTTATTGAAAGACAAAGCCCTCTGTGAAGTTAGATAACTTTACTAACTGGTGCGCTATCAGCAAATTTTAGTCGATACGAAGTTCAGTAGAAATAAAACGATTTATCGATTTAATCACTAAATTCATAAGTATGCAGGCCCGACGTCTTGGTGTTACGTTTGATATCAGCCACATAACAAGTATTACAAATGAAGCTTTTACAATGCTAGGATTTGTAATAAGGATGAGAAGAAAGTTTAACAACGTTTCTACATTAGAGAAAATATACTATGCTTATGTTCATAAGAGCAAAGGCGTAGCACTTTTGATCTATTATTTCTTAAGAAAATCAGAGTTAGAAAAGATAAGGGAACGCTTGGAGAGGTGGGCTAGAAAAGTAAGAGTTCGCTTGCACCTAGTGCGTATGATTGCCTTTTGAAAGTGAGGGCAATGAGCTCCCATTGATAAAAAGGTAGGTTACGCCAAATCCAAAATGAAAAAGCTATGGGCACGGCGTGGTTCCTCGTGCCCCTCACTTCGAGCACTGAGGGAAATAATTCAAAATGGTTTAGACTGCGCGGACTTAGTATCATTGTCATAGTTTTATGTCCCGTCATTAAAAACTCGCTCGACTGGTCTATTCCACTGAAAAAAGGCCAGGACAATATAATGACGAATTCACCAATCTGGATAGTATTTACTAATACAATGAAATGTGTAGAACTTCCATCGAATTGGACATATGTGATAAGTCTTCGTCTTCCAAAGCGTTTAGAAATATCGTAATAAAATGTCTGTAATGAGCATTTTAAATATCGACACTCTAATTGGGCTATAAAGCCTATTGTGTTGACAATAAATAAATTAAAAATAAATAAATAGGTCTAAATAAAAACTAAAATATAGAAAGAATATATAATCATTTTATTTTTGTTTTCTATCTTGCAAAGCATAATTTTTCCCATAGCGAGCGCCGCCCCCGTGTCCCCCTGATGGGCGCCCTTGGCTATCATTTAATTATAAAATCACATGGCCAGTAAACAGAGTTGTGTATGCATTACTCATTCTATGATATATCCAAGAACATAATTTGAGTCAGTGTTTACTTCCTCCCTCTAATACAGCTGAACATGTTCTTAATGCCAGGAAGTTATAAAAGCATTGTTAATATTATCCTTGGCAATAATTTCTCATTCTTTATTTCAAGTCATCTCTTTTATTTAAGTGAAATATTGTTTAATATATGACTTTCAGGGAAATTTCTTCATATTTTAGCTTCCGCCGCATTCGAAGTACAGAACAAGTTTAATACAAACATAATGTGACTATGTCATTTTATGCTTCCTTGGTCAATTTCTCATGACGTCAATTACAAATACTTGTAATGAATAATTAATTTTATGCCTTACCGAATTGCGTTAATTAATACCAAGAATTTTATGTCTGTATATAAATAATCGTTGCTAATATAAATAACATAGAAAGTTGATTAAGGAATATTTGCGACCTTGTTGATAATCTTTTGTTGTAATTGCGATAATTTTATATATAGTTAAAAAAAAATAACATTTATCCGGAAATTAGAAAGGAAGGAAATTAAATCATACTTTAGAAGCGTCAAAATGTGCTAACGCATTACAAAATGGAGCATCAAGTACTTGGTAGAATAAATACGTTTAAAAAAAACACATATTATTTGTGTGTTTTATTTTTAAAATACTAATCATTTTATGGTAATCCTTAAAGTGAAAATATTATTCTCATGATCATAGTCACTGAAACATATGCAAATACTTCTGGAGGCTCCAAGGCCAACGACAATCAAACATGGTCTCAAGAGAACACACAACGAGCGATGAAGGAAGTTCTACTATAATATCCAATAATGACATTATCTCAACTAGAATTGATAGATTATGCAATAGAAATTACCGATATTACCGCGTAAAAGTAAGAGAAACTAAGACATTGTTTCAATTTCAAGTTATATTCTTCAAGGAATGCTTGTCAACCGCGCATTTTTTTTCTTGGTCATACCAGTCCAGTTGGTCCCCTCAAACGAGGCCCTCGTCAACTTTCTTAGCACATCGTCTCCCTAGAGTATCCTGGTCTGAGCCAAAGATGCCTAAATGTCATAAATACAATTCCATTCTATCAGGGTTATCTTTATGCAATCCATGTGATATAATGGTTACACCTGATTGAGGTTTTTCTTAAGGTGTCTCCTTAATCACACTAAGCAAATGCTGGGATGATATCTTCAAACTTGGCTTTGACCAACTTCGTTTTCATCATCTCTCCTACTTTATCCTGACTGGAGCCAAAAGCTGACTGAAGGACATAAAAGATTAAAACAAAAATTAATGGCTACAGTCGTGGACATTTGCACGGTAGTTACGAAGCTCGCAAGTTCGAGCCCCTCCCCTCTTTATCAGCATCTTGACTGAATCTTTCCAGAGTTTTCTTCAGTTTCGCCAGGCGAATGTCCACATGATAAATTACCTAGTCATTTTCCTTTTTTGCTGCTCGGTCACCACCATATTGATAAATATTACCATAGACTTATCCCGTCTACCTACTTTAGTCTGTGCTAAGAAGCACGTGATTTTTAATCCTGCCACTAGATGACTCTGGTGACTACTTTTAATCGTTGCTTCTTTCCAGTAGTAGCCACCAGAGTCACCAAACGGTAGGCTTTGAAATCACATGCTCTTAAGCAAAAACTCATCAATTTTAGCGCAGACGAAAATAGGTAAACGGTGTAAGTCTATCTTATTATTTATAATATTATCTCCATGTATTCTGAAAAATAAAATTTTATAAATTGTACTTCTGATTTAGTAGTAACAATAAAGACAGAGGTGGTCTTCCGAAACGTTCTTGAAATCGAATCACTAAAACAAAAAGTTCAATAGCTGTTTTAAAAAATTAAATTCCCGAAAAGGTGGGAGACAGGGGGGGATTAAAGCATGCGTTTTCAGGAACAAGCAGAAATACACTGTAGTATGCACTGGCGAATTTACGCATAAGTCAAGAAACAGCTTTCTATAGGGACAAATTTTCAAGGTCAGCGCTTTTTAAATAGCTTATCTGCCTCTTTTAGATTTATCCTTCGGTTGTTTTTCTATAGAATTAACCAAATATCTTTGCATCGTGTGAAGCTTTCAACAGTGTGTTTTCAGTCCGGCTAAATACTATTATTCACAAATGGTGGAGTGTCAACAAGGATCAAGTCAAAGTTCAGTTGAATGGGTTCTTGATAGATGGCACTCAGCTTAAAAATTGAAGAGTACAGGAGAACACAGAATATCGTTAAGTCAGTAGAAATTATTAAAATGATGAACTACTGGTAATTTTCTGAATTTGCCTTTAGGCAACTGTTGGGATAATAATATATAAATATTGTATGTACAACAATGATTGATGATGTCTTGGTTTTGACTGCACTTTTCGATATATTATTGTAATGGTCACATGTTGTATGGATTACGTAATATAATAAATAGTTAGGAAATATGCATTTCGTTCTTGTAATTGATTGACAATATAAACTAGAAATACATATAGGACTAGAATACTAATAATAATGGCGACGAAGATACAAGATCTGAACTCACGAGAGACAATGAGAGAAGGAAAGGGTACGTTTGACGAGATTCCCATATGGACTATGGCTGCTACAACTATGACTGCTAAGAATTTGGACTGAACTATGGAACATGACTGGAATATATTTACAATGGTTCGTGGAGAGAATAAGGATAGTACAAGATCATCTATTTGACAAAATAAGAAAACATAGCGTAAATAAGGATCGATTCATCTTTTACACGTTAACGCAAGCGCAAAATCAACCTCTTGTACAATTTGTGCTTTGTGGTTGTGCTTCAAACCTTCAAGCAAGATTACTGGAACAATTAATGTTAGGAATTGCCAATCTCCCCATCATACGATGTTACTAAAGAAAAAAATATTTAACTCTGAATAAAACTATCCCTTTGTTGATGGGTCTACAAGAAGATCAGCTAAAGATGGAAAAGACTTATGTAAATAATTGTATGATACCTCCATGCATACAGGAAAATAGAAAGACTTGCGAGCGACTTGCGCTTTGCGAATAAGGGAAAAAATGGCTACAAACGCAAATCATGTGCTCGTTGTGGTACTTTTCACGCATATCAGAAGTGTCCTGCTTCTAATAAAACGTGATATTGTTATAATAAGAACAATCATTTTGCTCGCAAATGTAGATCTCGCTTACTCAAGGTATCAGATAACAAATATGATTCAATTCCTAAGATCCCAAGCCAATTGGATAATCAAGTATGTCATCAGGAAGAAGACTTAATGATTAAGACATTCTGGCAGGATCAAGAAGCAGCGATGCCACATGTAAACCAACCAGATCACACAAGTACAACGAGTAATTTCTAATCAAGAGCAAAGGACTCAGACTGAATTCTGGACTGATATGCAGATAGAAACTAATACACGCAGCAATGAAGATAGGAAGCAAAGGGCAATTCAGACTGACCTAATTCATTAATCCGATAAGTATATGCAGACCGCACCGAAGGAGACAGCAGAAATTGGAATACAAACGTCCTCTATTGAGACTACTGCGAATAGTAAACAAAGGAAGTCACAGAAGTCAAATCCACAGAAATATAATTTGGAACGAGAGCTAGTTAAATATTATTCCGAGGATATACTGGGTTCTTTACGTCAAGATGGACATTGTATCCTGGGACGTTATTGCAACACAAATATGCACATTCTTCGACGGTTTCCAACTTGATTGACCGGCAAGGAAATCAGATAAGCAGAGGACATTTCGAGTTCACTTGAGAGAATTATATATTTGGCGATGACTTTGATTTGATTGATGGACTGGATGATGATTTATTGGTGTTGGCATGGCGATGACTTTGATTTGGTGATAATTTGATGATGATGATGACGATTGGATATGAAATGATAAATGAGATGGCTATAGATATTATTCATGATGACGATATGAGATGATAATGCTTATTTGAAGGATACCATTTTGAGAAAGATTTGGAGAGACTTATGATTGATCCCTGATATTTCAAATATAAATACGTTGGACGGAGAGACTTTAGTTTATCGACATGGGGAGTGGTTGTTGGGATAATAATATATGAATAGTGTATGCACAACAATGATTAATGCTGTCTTGGTGATACACTTTTCGATATACTATTGTAATAATCACATGTTGTATGGATTACTTAATATAATAAATAGTTAGGAAATATGCATTTCAGCCTTGTAATTGATTGAGAATATAAACTACAAATACATATAGGACTAGAATACTAATAGCAACTTTGGCTCAGGCTGTATGGATGATGATAGGATGAATTGCAGAAAGTGGGAGAAAACGGGATAACTCCGAGAAAACCGACGCACATCCCATTTGTCCAACACAAAGCCCACATGGCATGAGCAGGGTTAAAACGGTGTTCTAAAATATATTAGAATGTTAAATCAACTATTTCTATGCAACATAGGGACTGTGAATCTAAAATCTACTTCATCTTGCAGAAGTATGATTAATGGATCTTCATCTCCTTCCCATGTACCCTTCAATCTACAGTGCACCATTGAATAACACGTTGAATTGAACCGGATGAATATATTTGTAAAACAGCTTGTTATTGGTTGGTAACTCTCCTTTGTGTTTCTGTGTTGAGAAAAACAAGTTACTGTTAAAATGTTAACGAGCGCAGTGGAGGAAATGCCGAAGTTTGTCTAATAAAGATTATTAGGAAACATCACACAGAAATTTCCATTTTTCTCCTTGATAAGTGCAAATATGTAATAGAATGTAAGAAAATGGAAATTTACACAGTAGAAGAGAAAATAAATGTATGGCAGAAAAGAGGAGGGCAGGATGTACAGTAAAAATGCAAGAAAAGGGGGTGCGTTAGGAAAAACGAAGGAGACAAACTCTTGGGTACAGGTGGGCGGTAGAATTGTAGATCCACTAGTGGAAATAGTAAAACAAAAGAAGAAAACTACAAAACCACATTTTTGTATTTATAAAATATTTAAACAGTACAAAGAGTAATTGCAAAGGAATATCATCTTAACTTTTCAAGAGAAGTAATTTCTTGAGTTTGAAGAAATAAAGACATTCCTTTGACATCCTTTTCCACGACCATTCATGATTGGTACACCTACAGGGAAATTTATAGAGGAATGGCCGGTAGGACTGCTCTGTTGAGGGACAATCTTCTCTGAAAACGTTCTTCTTGCATTTCTTCTTCCTTGCACTGGAATTTTAGTTACTTCGTCTTCATGTTTCTGTGACTGTTCTGATGTATGTGTAGCCTTCACATCTCTCATTGAGTCCAAATGGGTGTCGTGTTGATATTTGGGAGATCCTGTCACTGTCTCTAACGGGCCACTCTGTCGTTGGAGGCTTCCTTTCTCTGGAACTAATGGCTCATCATGGTGAAGATGTTGA
>JAGDQP010043473.1:0-16209 GCA_022664845.1 Lepisma saccharinum | reverse complement strand
ACTCCTCCAGAGGTAAATCATAACCACCAGACATAACTACCTATCATTATTCCGTTTTTTCCTTTCGCCTTGTCCGCGAATCGGGTCGGATATGTTAGCCTTAATGATTACACTGTCAGCTAACAGGAAAGATTCATTCGAATTTAGAATATTCTCAATCTTACGTAAAATATGATCGGTAGTTAGATTAATTTTTCTAGACCACGGAATGAAGACGTCTTTCCCGTTTACGTCATTGCTACTTTCAATACTAAATTCGACCCAGGATTGTGGATCAGCATTAGATAATAAATTATCTAGTGCAAATTCGAAAAGTTTCTCAACATAGCCAGTCGGGGTTAACATAGAGAAGATCCAGCTTTCGCACGTATGGAGATTTCCCTACCTTTCACTGGAAATTTACCGAAACCGTGAACCCGTTCAGCTACAATTTCAAAGTGATCATCACCTATTCCCTCTTGCAAAATAATATTTTCTTTCACTTGATCAACATAATTTATAAGATGATTCATCCTATCAGAACTCAAAGGAGTGCCCCATCCCTCATATAAGACGTAGGCTTGATCACATATCTCATTATCCTTTGGAGAAAGAACACAGTTCGTATCGCAAGAAAAGCTATCAACAAAAGTTAAGGTACGAGCTGGAGAAGGAATAAAAGAAGTAGAAGGTGCAAAAGAAGTAGATGGTATCGGACTACAGATAGGTCTTACCGTAGTTACTAATGTAGTTGCCAGCGTTAATACAGACGTAACTACATTCACAGGAGCAGAAGTAGTAGTAGAAGTATAAGAAGTTGTGATAGCAGGCATAGAACTTACAGTGGAAACAGGAAAAGATTCTCTTCTCCAAAGGAGAGACAGTACTCCCGAGTGTGAGGGACAATATTCAATGAATCATCTGAATTCATAGACACATATACTTCCTGAATATCCTCTCTCACAATCGGAATTAATCCAAAAAGAAAGGCAATATGAGGACGAAGCATTCTCCGATTATTGTAGTCAGTGGGTTCAGTCAATATCATATAATGCTGGAAAGCTAGCCTGGCGTTAGAGGGGGAGTCAAAGAAGCCAGCATTACCTAATTGAATCAGTTCATTTGCATGAAGACATGCACCAAATTATCTTATTCAAATTAGAGTGGGATAGAAGCCGAAGATGAAACAAGAAGTTAAAAACATTACCAGAATGTCTGGGTAGTATTCCCTGCATGGCTAAACGGCACAATTCCACCCAGGTCTCATACATCGACTCAGAGTCGGTGAATTCTTTAGCCTTCTCAGCCAAAATAAGATGATCAGCACTTGTGAATCCGGTGGTGCAATCCATTCTTGACTTTCTCAAATAGCTCAGTTGCTTATACAGAAAGTTGATTGCAAAACATGATTCCTGCAAATAATATACAAAAATTAACTCCTTGTTCACAAAAACTGAGTCCCAGCACAAAATTCAAATAGATAATATTTCACTTTTTTACTTCACAAAGTTCTCACATAATATTTTTCTTCATAAATTAGTTATTTAAAATATTCTTTATAAAAGCTATATTATTATCTACATAAGTGCAAAAAATGAGTTATTAAATATTATCAATATAATTTCATAAGATGGTGTAATTATTTGATCTTACTTTACGCATACGCAGATGCTTATTTAGATTACACTCAACTCAGCGTTTAAACAGATTTCTCATAAGTCTATGTTTACACACATATAGATTCCCCACAAGTCGGTGTTTAAAAAGGTCCCTCACAAGTCAATGTTTACACAGAGAGATACACACATAACCTACATAATACTAATAAAGAGTCTTTGCACAATATCCTTATGAAAAAGGGATATCCCGCTAATATACTCTGGATACCCTGACGATAGAGTATGAATACCTTAACATTTACTCTTCATATTTAATTTTGATAAAATAAATCAAATTACCTTTAGTTTAAGTTTCGCTCAGCTGGAAGAAGAAGAAAGAACAAAACACAGTTTACTCTTCATTTTCTTTTCCTTTTCAAAACCTAAAAAAATTAAGTTATTTAATCATCATTCCTATTATTTTAAGAAAAGTTTAATTGATCATGCCAAAGTCACTAAAATTAATTGTCACTCTCGGTCATACATACGTATAAATAAAAGAAGTGATATTAAGAAATAGTACAAAAGTTTGACAGAATAGCTAAAAATCAAAACTTGATAGAAACCCCCAAATTCACCTGCGTGAAGTTTCTCTTGACTACTCACGCAAAACGTAAGCAAGATGATTCAAATAACTACTCAGCGCAAGGAAAGCAAGTGTATTTGAAAATGACCCTTTAGTTTATAAAGACCTCTGAAACGCTTCTTTGGAATACGTCGTCCGCTTTCATATAAGGCATAAATGCTCAAAGGACATAATATAAAACTTAATTATCCAATCAAATCACAAGTAAAGCATCTAACTTATGTGTTACTAACATAGCTTATCCATTCGATATGCTATGGATTTAATTACTACTGTAAGCGACAACGAAATTTCAAAGTGGAGATCCTTTCCCCTCCTCCGCCCCCGACCTGGGCCTTAGATATACGTGTAACTTTCGATACGTCCTGCATTTAATCCTAACGCCTGAACATTCTTAGTTACGTTTTTCTTCAAGGTTTTTCCTCACTCACATAAGCCAAATGCATGAGTGGCACCTTCAATATATATATATATTCTGACTAACACCTCCCTTCATCCTTTCCCCTCCTCTATCCTCCGGGCCTGAGCCTTAGATGCCTAAAGAAATTAAATTTAAATTCAAACTAAAGTGTATACGGTATAAATAAAAAAGAACATTCGTATAGCATTTATTAGTCATGGGTCCGATTTCCTGCGGCCGATCGCTCTGAGGTTTTCCACGGTTTTCCCCCACTCACACCAAGCAAATGCCAGGATGGTGCTTTCAGTATAAGCCCGAGACAAAATCTTCCACCATCCTCTATCCTCCGCCCTAAGCCATAAATGCCCAAAGGCCATAAATAAAAGATATCAAATTTAAATTCAAACTAAAGTGTATACGGTATAAATAAAAAAGAACATTCGTATAGTATTTATTAGGTCCTGGGTCCGATTCCCTGTGGCCGAGCATCCTGAAGTTTTGCACGTTTCTTTCCACAGTCATACAAGGCAAATGCCTGGATTGTGCCTTCTACATAAGCCCTGGCCAAAATCTTCCACCATTCTCTATTCTCCGCCATAAGCCATAGATGCCCAAAGGCTATAAATAAAAGAAATCAAATTTAAGTTCAAACTAAAGTCTATACGCTATAAATAATAGAAAACAGCATTCGTATAGCATCTAATAGGTCGTGGAACCGATTCCCTGCGACCGACCATTCTGAGGTTTTCCAGTCACAGCAAGTAAATGCCAAAATGGTGCTTTCTATGTAAGCCCGGGCCAAAATCTATCACCATCCTTTATCCTCCGCCCTAAGCCATAGATGCCCGCAGACCTTAAATAAAAAAATTCAAATTTAAATTCAAACTAAAGTCTATACGCTATAAATAAAAGAAAAGAGCATTCGTATAGCATCTAATAGGTCGTGGATCCGATTCCCTGCAGCCGACCATTCTGAGGTTTTCCACGTCTTTTTTTCCACAGTCGTACCAGGCAAATGCCGGGATGTTGCCTTTTGTATAAGCCCTTGCCAAAATCTTCCACCATTCTCTATCCTGCACCCTAAGCTATAAATGTCCAAAGACCCTAAATAAAAAATCAAATTAAGCCCTGGACAGAATCTTCAAGCATTCTCTATCTTGCGCACTGCCAAAAGGCCTTAAATAAATAAAATAAATCAAATTTAAATTCAAACTAAAGTGTAAACGGTATAAATAAAAACATTCGCATTGAATTTATTAGGTTATGGGTCCGATTCCCTGCAGCCGATCATCCTGAGGTTTTCGACAGTCATACCAGACAAATGCCGGGATGGTGCCTTCTATATAAGCCCTGACCAAAATCTTCCACCATCCTCTATCCTCCGCCCCTAACGATATATGCCCAAAGGCCATAAATAAAATAAATCAAATTTAAATTCAAACTAAAGTCTATACGGTATTTTTAAAGAAAAGAACATTCGCGTTGCATTTATTAGGTCGTGTGTCCGATTCCCTGCGGCCAAGCATCCTGAGGTTTTCACTAGTTTTTTTCCACAGTCATACCACGCAAATGCCGAAATGGTGCCTTCTATACAAGTCCTGAACAAACTCTTGCACCATGCTTTCCTCTCCTCCATCCTTCACCCTGAGCCATAAATGCCCAAAGGCTATACTAGTTTATGAAGTACCCCAAAAACCTATTTTATAAAAAATAAAAATTATTTACCTGTGATTGAAATTTCCTTCAACAATCACCACACAATAAAACGCTTATTTCAAGATCTGACGTCAAATATGTAGGCACGTTCTCGAAAACATTAATTTAATTATGTGCACAAATGCGGCCGATCCTATAAGCGGCTCTGAAGACGTAAAGAGGTTTGAGTTCCAGTTTTGGTTGTGTATTTAAACGGATATAAGGCCCGAGAGAATGGGAGGAAATTCCGGTGGGGATGTGTTATGCCCAATAAAGTTATCACTCTGCACCATGAAGTCTATATTAAAGTTCATATCGTCCCAACCAAGTAGTTGTGAAATGATGCGTTTAGAGAAACTGCTATGCCAACGTTTTCATGGAAATCTTAGTATTTGAAAAGGAGGATGAGTTGATATGCGAAAGAATAAGTAATTTATTCAAAACCCATATTACGCCTAGAACAGAAATTAATAGTAACAAGTGGCTCGGAATTTCGTAACGGTATTCTCCCAGTTGCCCTAGTAAAACATCTTGAAGTTATGATCTACATCATCATATTTTTGTTCTCTCAGTTGCGACAAGAAGGAAACACAGAGAGAAAGAGAGAAACCGAGATTCTGACTAAAGTAATTTGGCAAAGTTAATACTCGCGGGCCCACAGGGGGAGATAGGCGCGGAAGCTTGTAAATATATATTTTCATTCTAACTTTGTAAATAAACCTGAATTATAAAGTGAGACTTAATAATTAGTTTACTTTGCTATAATAAAAATATATTGATTGAATGAATCAATGTTCTATATAAATATTGAATATATATATTTTCACTACAAAATTAAAAAATATCACTGTTACGTCACAAATACTGTATATTGTAGGATACAAAACATAGTATTGTTATTAAGATTAACAAAACAGACCTGTACAGCTTGTTTGTTAAACCAAACCACTGATGTGTAAAACGTATTAAAGTAAATTTAGAAAAACATTGAATATTGTAGTAAGAATGAAAGCAACAAGTAAGTTTGAGCGCCAACTTTTTACAATGTATATGAATAAAATGCAATACAAACAGATTTCAAGTTTTCATTTTTGTTTGTATAACTACTACAAAAGTCGCATAGAATTTTCAGTACTGGAAGCATTTAATCTTCGACGCTTGTGAGTTTGGAAGATACCTTTTTGTTTGTGCTTTACACACGACACGATAGTCTGGTTTTCTAAGAATATGATTCGGAGTAAAATCTTGTTTACTTTGATACTTTTCTGATACTAAATCATACATATGTTGGAAAGTTATGTGGTTACGTGTTCGCTGCTTCAAAGTAATCCCTCGAATTTTAATGACATGTTCAATTTGACCTGTAACTATTTCTTGTAGCTGGTAAATGCAATGCTTTACCCCCGCACCAATAAATATTTGCGTTTCGCGGCCTGGAGAAATTTCATTTTTACCAAGATAATCACCTATAGGTAGCAAGGTGCTCCATCACGGTGTCTACCATATATACTACTATCAGTGTCACAATACAAGAGGCGGTAAACACCTACTGTACTTATGGCTTGATACAAACGCAGTCTTGCCCATGACGAAATAAAGGCAGCAATGGCGACATAGCTGAATACATGGTGTGATTACATTTTCAACGTCACGATATGAAGCAAGAAGCTTATTGCCTATAAGATTAACATGCTGTATTTCCAAATGTGAAGAAGATGCAATTTCATTATATTCTTGTGTCGTGTTGACAACGTTTGTTTTTCGGAAAGTCGCATTTTTGCCCCACTTGTCAAACAATGAGTTTGAAAAGATTTCAGAAATGTATAGTAGTCCCTCATTTTTCTGGATTTTATCATATTCGAGATTAATGCCTTAATCTTTAGAATAATTAGTAATATGCTGCCGCCTATCTTCTTCACTAACGCACTTCATCTTCACAGCCCGAAAACACTCAGTGTGTCGTGCTTTAAATGGATCTTTAGGACATAATGGTTATTCAATATTACAACAATGTTCTTGAATAAAAGTTAGAATTTCCAGAGATGTTTTGTGAAAACAACTTTAAGTACAAGTATTTTTTAAAAAAAATCGTCTCTTGCTATGGTTTCGTTATATCTGTCATTTTACCTTCGCCCTTCCCTGTCTAAAGGCTGATCTCTAAATTGCATGATACAACTATGGCCCTGATAAAGCTGCCATAGAACCCGTAAGCTATACGACTATCTTTATCATAGCCATCCAGTTTGAAATGTTTGAATTTAGCGTCCCCACAGTGTTCATAGCTTTGTAATTTCACGTTATGTTTGAACTATATATGGTGAAGCCAAAATTTGTCTTGCTTGCTTTAATTTGTACCGTGATGAAATTCTAATGGTGGAATAATTGCAATCGTATTTTCTTTAAGATAGCATGAACGAAAATATTCCATTGCACTTGCAGCGATGGTGGAGGGGTGAATAAAACATTTAAGGCTGTTTGTTAAAGCTTCAATGAGACTGGAAAATCGAATGAGACTCAGTGTAAAATACGAACGTCATTTTTACAATATTGTAATAATTCATGTTCGAAATCATTTTTTTACTTTTGACACATTCTACATGCTAAGCAGCAATGGCCTCTGCCTCTTTTTCGGATTTGCTCTCAATATAATAAATTTCAAGTTTTGGATACAAACCTACATAATTTTGATATTGTGTGTATTAAACAAATACGGGAAATCGCTTTCTTGAGAGATTCATCTAGACCAAGAGTTCCAGATAAGCCAGCTAACCTAACCCGCATAACAAGGAACGTTTCTCTGAATATAACATTACTAAGCGTTAATTGCATAATTTTATTTCCGCGAGTAATCATCTCAGGTACTAATTACCGATGTTCGAATAATTCACGTGCAACAAATAAAGTAGCAAATCCATGTGTGTTATGTGCAAGGGCAACCACCTTTGTAAACATGGGACCTTGTTTTAGGACATGCGTAATGAATGTCTCCATAGTATAAAATACAAAACACCGTCATCTTTGCCACATACATTGCATTTATAAGTCTCAGCCTGAAAATCTTTGCATTTATAACAGCGATTCGTCATACAAATTACAATGGCGAACGTTTGTTACTGTGGTGATGAGCTTGCGAGTTACATAAGTCATAGAGTAAGTTATTTCTGTTAAATAAAATGCACCTCAACTCTAAATCAAATTATTAGATTAATTAAGCACATTTAAAGTTGAGGAATGCTAATTAACTGAATGAGAGTACTCTCCCAATAGATACTGTACAGTTATTACAATTGATACGCCTATATTATACGAGAGATTTATGTTTTCTATATATGTTATATTATGTCATTCCATTTAAAGGTGTATTTCTCTTTAAGACCTTTAGTCAAAAGAACGGTTCAGACCAGACACTCTGTTCTTACATTTTAGTTATACAAGTGTTACTAATATATCTTATAAACAGTATGTTTTATTGACACAATTTCACGAATGATTTATGGACATTATATACCACATTGTTGTTGTCTTTCTCAATAATCGTATATGACCCTCCCTTCAAAGGTATTGCCAACTTATGGGAAACTTTAATATAATATTATTGAGCTCCAGTACTTTTTTTAAAATTCGGTTCCACAGAATTTAAACCTAAACAGAAATGTTGTCATAATTGTTTTTAAAAATTATTTTCCTTATTATTCCGATTCATTGTTTGCTTTTAGTAGTAAATTTTAGACAGATCATTAGATATGGACAAAACACAATTGCTTGAACCTCTAGAGTTAAATCTTATCAATTCTTTGATCTAAACCCAAGATCACTTACATTTTGCACTTTATCATGCTTACAATTTGCTTATCGGATTTGCTTCAACTAATTTTGCCGTCCATATTCTGACGTTTTCATTCCTTATCCTTACTGGATAAGACGAACTTCATAGCGTATTATTACAAATGTTATTAGATAATAATTTAAGTGTTTCCAATTTGCAATTTTTATGTTCTTAATTTTTCAATTTTTCTTACAGGAAACTAGCAAAGCAAGATGCTAGTCGCCCCCTTAGCTGGCGTACTATTGCTGCTATGAGGCCTTTTCATTCCACTCTTCCAAGTGAAATTAAACGTTTTGATTGTAAAATTCGAGTCCAGTTTTGGCTCTAAGAATTAACTAATAACTGTGTAGCGGGGACGCGTCGTATGGCCCCATTAATCCACCGAAATTTTTCAGAATCTTGTTCCGTATACATGACAGTATGTTTCCAGGTCCCGCATAGCGCAGACGACTACAGTTATTAATTTGGGTAATTTTTCTTTATTGTGAGTTGGAGGAACTTCAGACTAAAAGTGAGTGTTCTTATACTATGGCAGGGAGCAGTGTATACCAGGAACATATTTTCCACATTTATTTATTTACTTCTTGTTTTACATGGCGAATTTAAGACCCTTACGACCTTTTCTACCACTCAACCATGAGTACAGAGAGAGCAATTGGCAGTTTTGGTAAACACTATTAAGATGGAAGAGGTTTATAAAACAACGAAGTTCATAAATGTAAACAAAGTAAAGCAAAGAATAAATGAGAGGAAACAAAGTAAAATTTATCTACACTACAGATTTTAGATAAAGTTAACTAACCACATATACACGCACGCGCGCGCACACGCACACACACGAAAAATATAGATATAAATGCAATGCAATAAGTACCATGAGAATATAAATAAACTAATGATATTTAGTTCAATTGCTTTAATTCTAACCAAAAAATACATCGAACTTGTCACCTCCATCGTCGTGGGCAGAGCTGTAAATTGTCTATAGGCAGAATACAAATTGGGCGTAACTTGGTACCTGTACGCCTATGGGTCTACGCTGAATACCCATGCCAGATATATCCTTTAAACTTACATGCTAAAGATTGGTGATAAGGGACTGATAAAAAGAATACGTAATTTCCAATACCAAATAAACGTCGATGTCCCAGAAATTAATATTCGGCTATTTCGCCATTCTATCTATCTAAGCTAATAAAATTTACTGAACAAAAATAAATCAGATATTTAAGTGAGCGAAGAAGGGCGAACACGAAAGAATGTTAACCAATAGCTAGGCAAAATAAATAGGCAGGCTGTCCACTTCTCCATCACTAATTTCTGAGAATCGTGCTAAGTCCCAGATGAGCACAAAAGGGGATACCAACTATGAACGAGCTAATTACATGTTCGCGTCTTGAGGTTTAGATAACAAGTCTAGAACACAACCTGGTTCTCTCCACCTGAACTTCCATCCGTTTCAGTAACTTTCCAGAAACGTTCACCTCACCGGTCGCACAAGTCGGGCGCTTTCCACATCTTTTGACTCAGCATGACTTTGTGCCAAGGGGTCGACGCATGGCCTGGTTTTGTGGCCTGTCGTCCTTATTACGAACAACAAACTGCGTGTCTGTTAAGAAACTCGTGTTCGACAATCTTTCTGCAGCTACAACTAATTCCACAAATATTTCTGTGACATCTTTACTTTCTTAAAACTACAGTCTTTGGCTTGCTGTTTCCCGTTACCAATATCCGATATGAATTGGCTTTTTATTGAAAGAAATAAAATAAGCTTGAAAGAATGAAATAAATATGTATCGAAAATGAACATCACGTGTCCATATCACTAACATTATCGACTTACAATTAAATTTACATTGACGGATAAAGGAATACTAGTATTTATTGGATAGAATTTGACAACTTGAGAGAATACTATTCAAACATATCTTAGTTTGCTGAAAGAGGTAGCTGTAAAACATAGATTCTAAACTTGTTAATGAAGTTGCGTCTCTAATGGAAATTAGCAGTCCGTTCCACTTGCGAGATACAGAAACTGTATAGGACTTCGAATAAAAGGATGAGTTATGGTGAGGGATAGAAAGTAACAGTTTTGCGCGAGACCTAGTGTCACAGTTGTGATGATCACTTAGGAACTTAAAAGGTTACAAAAGATAGGAAGATTGCCGATCGCGTAGAATTTTAAATAGAAGCACTAAAGAATGTCACACCAATCGTTGTGAGACTTTTAACCATTGCAGCCTATTGAAATAAGATGTTAGATGATCATAATGTTTAAGATTAAATATAAAAAGCACTGAAGCATTTTGAATGTGCTGTAGCCGTTACATATGTACATCATCCAGGTTGGCAAGAACTACGTTGAAATAATTCACATGAGGCATTACTAAGGCCTGAACAAGCAAATTATTAAGTCTGCTCAAAGAATATAAAGTTGCAAAGGCCTTTTTAGAGACAGTACCAACATATTCTTTCCAAGTTAGGTGTTCATTAGAAATAAGACCTAAATTTTGTACGGTGTGCGAGGAAGGAATTATCATTCCATCTAGAAAGACGTTGGGAGAGGAAGAAGAGTTAAGAGATGAAATAATTGCTTCAGAAGCTATACGAAGACATTGAGATTTAGATGGATTCAATTTCAGAATGTTATCATTTGACTACTGAACAATTCTTCGTAACTCTTCATTCAATTTATTAATATGTGAGGGTAGATCACTTGGAGAACAAGATAAATATATACTTGAAAGTAGTCAGCATAAAAATGGAATTGACAGTGCTGTAATAAATACAGCTGGCAAATCGTTGATGTACAAGCAGAAGAGAACAGGACCGAGTACTCTACTTTGAGGTACCCCATGATGAAGAGTTCTCAGAGAGGAGTTAATATTAGAAACAGATACATATTGCGAGCATTAAATAACTTTGAATCCAACTGACAGAGCAGTCTGAAAAGTAAAACGTCGATAATTTGAGTATCAGACTGTTGTGATTTATAGATTGAAAAGCTTTACTGAAATCAAGAAGTGTAAGAATTGTTATGTTTCTATTGTGAAGACAATATCGACTGTCATCTGTCAAATGAGCTAGAGCACTGGCGGTACTACGACAGTAGGGTGGTGGCACTTGACTGGCACTACCCTAAAAATGCCCCTTTTTTCAGGCCTCGCTGATAGCAAGGTGTTGATTTTCCAGGGTTGTACGATATACCTGGTATCATGAGTTTTAGAACCTACTTTGGTTACTTTTTGGAACTAGATTTGGGTACATTTTATTCTCTTTTATGACCATTATTTCTAATTGTAAAAAAAGTAGTATTATTTTTGTAAAAAAGTATGACCCCATTTTTCAACCCCTAATTAAGAAGGCATAAAAGGCAATGAATATATTTTTTCAACGGCACGCCCCAATAAAAATAGCAGAAATTACATAAATACACTACGCTAAAAACCTTACGCCCTCCAACATTATGAAAGGCTACCTCCCCGTTTTATCATCAACTATTTAACATTACACCCTACATAGTAAACACGGCCCCTATTTAACATAGCAGAGATTTAACCACACATCGTGCACAAGGCTACGATTTTTTTTCTATTTAACATAGCAGAGACCTTTTCAACCCTTATAGAGGCTACGGTCCATTCCCTGTTTATAAAAAAAATACTAAGGCTCCGTTTTGCAACCCCTATTTAACATAGCAGAGCTTAGACCAGTGCATAATTTCGCGAAATGGGGTGCGAAGCTTATTTTGCAACCATTATTTAACATAGCAGAGATTTTATAAAAGACTACGAAGCTTCATTTAACATAGCAGAAATTATAACAGAAATTTGAAGCCAAATTTTATACCACAGCCTATAACCTAGACAAAGGTCAAATATATCTCGTAAACGGCTAGACATATTGAAATTCTATTTTCACATTCCGCATGGGGGTATTAAGTACTATTTGTGAAAAAAGTGGTGACACCCAAAATACACTCGGGGTTGTTATGAATTGAATTAGAATTTAATCTATTACATAAAAGACTATGAGCTATATTGTAGAACCCTGAAGGTCTACAGAACATGCAATAGGTGGTTATAGCAGAGTATTTCCCCAGTAGCCATGGTGTAATTGTTAAAAAACTACGAGCCATGCTGTAGGGGAGATTAATGGTTCCTAATTGCCAAATTTTCGTCGGATTATTACCAAACATTGAATTTAGGTAGATTATAATGAGAAACTAGAATACTACAATCTATTCCCTATTTAACATAGCAGAGATTGCATAAATAGCTACGAAGCGATGGTCCAAGCCCTATTTAACATAGCAGCAATATATGCTAGTTACGCAATTTAACCCCACATGAACCCTATCCATCCCTATTTAACATAGCAGAAATTACCTAACCCCCACATTTTATAAAAGGCTATGACCCCTATTTAACATAGCAGAGAGTATATAGACCAAGGGTTTACAAGCACCACACAGAGGCTACGGGGCATTAATTATTTATAAAAGATTACGGGCCCTTTTTCCAACCCCTATTTAACATAGCAGAGATTATAAGAGAAATTTGAAGTCAGTTTCTATACCACACTCTATAAACTAGGCAAAGGTAAAATATATCTCGTAAACTTCTACACATATTGAAATTCTCTTTTCACATTTGCTATGTGGACATTAAGTTCTATTTGTGAAAAATTTTCGACCACGAGGTCAAAGGTCAAATATTTGACAGTTCATATATCTTGAACGGCTAAACATATTGAAATTTCGTTTTCACATTTGGTACGTGGGTATTAAGTACTATTTGTGAAAAAAGTGGTGACCTCGAGGTCAAACGTCAAATATTGAACTGTGTATATCTCATAAACGGCTAGACATATTGAAATGCTGTTTTCACATTTACTATGGGAGCATTAAGTACCAGTTGTAAAAAAAGTGGTCACCTCGAGGTCAAAGGTCAAATATTGGACCCTGTATATCACGTAAGCGGCTACACATATTGAAATTCTATTTTCACATTTGCTATGTGGGCATTAAGTATTATTTGTGAAAATGTGGTAACCTCGAGGTCAAAGGCCAAATTTAATGTCAGTTTGCTAACTTCGGCCCCATGGTCGTAGAAGATAAAACATATAACTCAATTTATTTTAGTCATGAAAATGTTCCCTTGTTTATTTGTAGCAGCCTAAGTCCCAATGTAGGTCTCTCAGCATTTATTGGCTTTGTCAACCAATTATTACAGAGTTTGACAGTGTCTATGGTCTTGTGAGAGGAGGAGGCAGGTTTTTTATGAGCCCTAACATGTCACGACTAAATCTCTGAAGACTTTACTCCTTAAACAGTGACCAAGTTGTTTTTGGAAATGAGTAAGTATACCTTTAAAAACTCACTAATGGTATTGGCCTCCAAATAATTGCAGAGAGACCATAAGAATATAAATATAAAAGCGAGTTGCAGCCAGTTTAAAGTGTTTTAGTTATAAATAGAAAGAAAAACATGCTGTATAAATAAAATTATGGGGTGAAAAAAGAGTTTAGGCGTTCCTAGAGAGCACATTTTTGTCAGTTTGGTTTTCAAGTAGCCTTCAGTTCTTTCTACCTTTCGCTTTATTCAAAGTACTTCAAATAGTGCTTGTCTTTGTACCAAATTACATTTCAACTGCTAAATTATGCTAAAGGTATTTCAAAGTAGTCGAGATTATGTAAATTTGTTCTTCTCTCCTTTAAACACATGCTGCAAGAAATCCATGTTAACACAAAGCGTAAAATGCAAACATTTTAAATTAATTCCCCATTTAATATACACTTGTGCAAGTTCCTTCCTAAGAAAACCTAAGTATGGTCTCTCCAATATAGCAAAATGTCTCTTTTATAGCTAAATATGTTCGTTCAAAGTGGTATTTTAATGGTAAATTCTCAAAACAGGGGTTGAGAAACGTCTCACACATGTTTAGCCATTAAAAGCAACAAACACTTGGTACTAGGGCAAATTCTACTTAAAACAGTATTTTACCAATGCAACTGAAAAATGTCTCACACACCCTTATTTTCTACAAACACTACAGGGCCCAAATAATAGACGCATTTAATTCTAGACGCTAGACAAGTTTTAGCTACAAATAGAAGCTCCAATTTACTATATTATGGAGATGAAAGAAGTTTTGCATTAGCGTAAAAAATTGCGTGTTTCTTAATTTTAAGACCAAAAGGGCAAAATTTAAAATAGGTTGTAGGGCATGTAAAACCAAGCACAGAAAATTATGCAATGTTCTTTGTCCTTTTCTCCTTGAAATACATGATACAAGTATTTTATGTGGTCGCCAAGCGTGAAATACAAACATTTTTAATTAATTTCCCCTATTTAATATACACTTGTGTAAGTTTATACTTAAGAAAATTCAAGCAAGCTCTCTCCAATATGGCATCTTTTTAAATTTCAATAACACCTTAAAATTAGGTTCTAATATTTCTTTCACCAAATGCAAGCTCTTTACTTAAACTATAGCACTTTCCTCCCTTCCCAATAACAAGCACATACTTTCTACTTACAATGTGACGTATTACATTTTTTACCCTATAAATTCTTTTCTACGACACATTACAGTTGAAAGAGGATTTTTAACCTAAATTATATACTATATCCCTTCAAAGAAGCCTTTGCTGGTAGTTCTCAAAACATGGGCTGAAAGACGTCTCACACACGTTTAGCCATTTAAAGCAACAAACATTTAATATTAGGGCAAATTTTACTTCAACAGTATTTTACCCCCATGCAGCTGAAAAACGTCTCACACACCATTATTTTGTTAACTGTAAAACATCCCATATTTTGTACAATCACTATAATGTTCAAATAATTTTGCTCGTTACTAGACGCATTCACGGTTTTATGCATTTGGCTAGTTCCTGGCGCTAAACATGTGTAATTTCTGCTTTGCAGGCCAAACAACCATATTGTGGAAGCGAAAGAAATTTTGAATTAGCGTGAAAATTTGCAAGTTTCTCAATTTTAAGACCAAAATAGTAAAAAATTTAAATAGGTGGTAGTGCGCACAGTGAAGCAAGCAATATTCAACCGACTCGTATACTCCCAGCAAACAAAAAGAAAAATTATACAATTTAAGGAAATAACGTGGAATTTCATGTTGGGCTGTATAGCTACAAAATAATAAATACATTCCAGTGGAAGCGCGTGTAATCTCGGTTTTAAATTTCCTATACTGTAGAATTGCGTTTTCTCTAATTGTCCTTATTCTTTACCGAAGACGTACAGCAGCAAAAAATGCAATCTCACTTAGAAATTTTCCGTACTGTAGTAGCATCTTAATGCCCCATTTTATTCTCTATTCTTTAGCGAGGAGATACAACAGTAAATACAAATTCGGTTTTAAATTTCATATACTGTAGAACTTGAGTGCATACAAATTTTATTCCCCTAATAATTAGCGAATAAAATGCACAGACGACATGCATTAGCAAATACAATTTTTGTTTCAAACCTTATATTAGGCGTAAATAAACACGTATTTTGCAGTTTTATAGTTCTGGGAAGCGAGTTTTATTGCATTACCAATCTCGAATACTGCGAGTATCTTAATTCAGAAACTAAAAGAGTCGCCATATTTTTGGAAAGGGTAGGTTGTAGGGAGAAGCAAATTTGAATAATATATAATCTGCAAGTTTCTTAATTTTGCGCCTAAAATATTAAAATTCAACAAAATTTAAACCGCTATATTTTGAATACGCTAGGTGGAAGAGAGAGCCTCAAAGACCCAAATAACATATAATTCGCGTGTTTCTTATTTCTGCGCCTAAATGTTAAAGTTTGACAAAATTGGAACGCCATATTATGGAGTCAATAATAAGTAGGAAGAATTGTTTTCTCATTCTGCATCAACGTGAACAAAATAATACAATTTGAGATTTTCATAGTTCTGGCACCAAAAAAGCAAAATTCGAAAATAATAAAAACTATTATATTTCGTCAACGCCAACAGCTAGAAACATGCTGTTTTTATATTTAACATTCTCATGACTAAAATAAATTGTGTTAAATGTTTTATACTTCTACGAC
>JAGDQP010043472.1:0-16209 GCA_022664845.1 Lepisma saccharinum | reverse complement strand
GAGAACGTAAATTGTCAGTCTGACCTGTAGTACGATATTGCCGAATCCATCGCCTGGCTGTAGCGACCGGGATACCCATTCGTCTCCCAGCTGCAATTGCAGTATAGCCCTCTCCCACAAGGTAATTACAGCTGAACGTCTGTCCATGATCTGCATTACTCTGAGCTGTGAGCAGCAAAGAAACAAGTAACAGCAGGTAACTGCCATGTGATTGGTTAATTGCAGGGCACGCCCCTTGTGTGGAACGATTTGGTTAACAGTTGCGCAAGGAATATAAGAAAAAAAAATAATAGTTTTCATAAATGAATTTTCATAAAAAAAGAAAAGCTGTTTTAATAAAGTTAATAGTTATACTACCTTTACACGTATAAATATACATTCTGGATTTAAACCTAGAAAAAGCATCCACAGGCTTTTACGAAAGCAACAGACGGAAATAAATCCAATTTAATCTTCATTATCTAAAATCACAAACGTATAAAATGGTCCACTTAGCGTGACTCAAACTGCTGGTGCTTTAATAAGACAAATGTTGCCACCATTTCTCTAGCTGTAACAGTAGCTCGTGGTTAAAACCTTTGCTTTCTAAATCAATATTACACGAACGTGGGTTCGAGCCTGGTCAGGTCAAGTATCTTTCCTACTAGTTAATAAGACAATAATAACTTCTCTACATCAGATGACAAAAGTATAGAATTTTCCAGCAAGAGAGAGAGAGAGGAAAGCATTTCAGACCCATGGAAAGAACTGCTGTCTTCTTTACTGAAGAACAGTTTAGTATCTTAGTGACTCATCGCTCGTGGGGATCATGAACTTTGAGGATATTCAATTTGTATGAACTTTGGGGATAGTGAATTTGTGGTATGGCACCTTGATCTGACTTTGGATATAACATTTACTTAATTTGTATTGAACGTTCAATTATAATATACCGACGTTCTGTCAACACCCACCACTTCTCTGATGTTATATTTCAAACATAATAATTACTTATGTCCTGAAATGCTTGTATGGAAACATATAAAACTGATTATTATTATTTTATCTAATTATTCATGCTTTCAGGAATATATCATTACATAAAAAAAATTCCAGAACGAGATTTGAACAAACGACCTATACCACTGAGCTAACATGAACACATCTACCTATTTCTTTCTGATAGAACTCCTTCTGAAGAAACATGACTGAATTTTCGGCGTTCAAGACAATGAAATTCATATTCGTTACAAATGCTGTTTTTTTCTCTCCTTTCTCTTGTTTATTGTACTATGAATGTGAGTTTGCCCGTTGCAGAATTTGAGTATGGCTTACTTGAACATCATTTTGGCATATTAGTGTATATTTTGTGTACACTTTTTTATGTCTGATTCACCACTAATATTATAACATCGTAAAATGGAATTGGCAAGGTTATAATGGAGCCAGGGCACACAAGGGCGCCATCCCGACCAAGGCACTTTCTTTAGACATAAGAGAGCGCTATCCTTGGGTATACAGACTTCATTTTCTTACATCTATTTTTGAAACTTTTTTTGCGTACACATTATCTATTAGGTAATTTTCTATTCTGTAACAGACTACATCGGGGCGTCTGTTAGTTTTACACTATAGAACAACTTATTGTCCGTGCCATAGACTAGTTAAAAAAGACAACAATTTAAGGAGTTCCATTTATCCATGTTTGCAACTGAAAAACAAAAAGAACACCACGGATCTCCTTATTTCTACTGTTTATTTTTTTTTAGTGTACATCCAACACGTGATCTCAGATTTCTACATGCAAAAACATTCTCTTGATGTGTGATCACTGCGGCAATTTCGCATCTGTGACTATTACTACCTCGCAGATCTTGTCAAGTGACGTAAAAAACTATGGTAAATTTTATTTTTATATGGGCCAGTCTAGTAACTTTGGACTTCGGTCCGTCACGAGTCAAGTGACGTATGAGCCGATCCTAAAGCCGGTGATTTTTACATAAGAAAAATGTAGAGAAGTGAAGAAAGATAGAAAACCGTACAATGAGGAAACGAACTTCATCATGAACACACGAAAAAAGAACAATCAGAATTTCCATGACAATTCATATAGTTTCTATACTTTTCTTTTACATATTAACATTTCGAGTAAGTTATTACGAATTCTATACGCAACTACGAACCGACTTCAAATACAAACTTCAATTTTACATCACGTCTGAATTCCAGGAACCTTTCTATGGTCAGAAACGATTGTTACTTAATATAGTTATAAACCGTCAAAGGTAACATGTATGGTTTGATAAATGTAGCATTTCTGGCTACCCTGCTTCCCTAGCGAGGGGTCTTGGAGTATAACAGCTTCAAACAGTAGCAGACGCGTGAGCAGTGTGTATTTTGGACAGTGGAAGAAAGTTCCAACCTGGCCTCAGATCTCCTTTAACATACGTAAAGCAGAATTTGTTGTACTCTGTTGTTGGAACTCGTTGCCATGGTAACCGATGAGAACGCGCGCTGAGGAGGCCTCAGGTGTAGGAACTCTGGAAAACCCAGCAGCGAGTCGTGGCTGACTATGAGCAGGCATTACTAATCTGTCACCATTGACAACGGGAAGCCAGTCTGGCCACTTCGGATAACTTGACATTCTACTGTCATGTTCCTGAGTATTGACCTACTGAAGGCTGCGCTATATGCTAGACTATGGCCACCGGTATACATTAAAAGTCTGTTCTGTATTGTGGAGAGTGATTAATTTGTTTTGTGAACAAGAATTTACATATATTTGTATTTTTATGGAGAAATATACATGAGGCCTGGCCTCACTTGCCTTACCCGACGAGTCGCTTATGCTAGTGGAAGCACCTCAAAGACGAAAAACGCGAGTGATCGAAAAGGAGTGTTTCGGTAGGCTATCCACCGCGATTAACGCGATGTCAGCATCGCCAAGGTGGCGAACTGTTGGGACGTGACAGAAGATTACCGTTACGCGAACTTTCCGCTGCACTCAACATCTCCTCTGAACGCATTAACCACATTGTGACGAAGGAACGGGCGCGCCATGGCAACGTTTAGCCGAAGACGCGTTCACATAATGAGAGCGAAAAAAGACAGTGGTAGTGATAAGGAGCGACCATGTTGCCAACTGAAAGCAGGTAACTGAGTGTCCACGTCATGGAGGCAGTAAAATCACTAAAGCCGGAAATAAAAGAAAGTGGCGAAGGAAATGGGGAGGGAGGGAGGGTGGAGACTTTCTAAAGGAATAAGAGGGTAAAGAATCGGCGGGGGGATAAAAATAATGAGATGATGAGAAATAAAAAATGAAGGAATAAGAGGAAGGGAGATGTATACACTGGTAAAGAGAAGAACTGGAGTGAAGAGAGGTTGCATACAGTTAAGAATATGGATATGTACATCTGCTCTCATTTCTTCCTAAATTTTGCAGGTGAATCACGATTCAGAATTTTCAGGCTTCTAATACGGAAGGTTTCGTCAAAGTTGCGGCAGTGATATGAAGTGTGTTGGTACGGGGAACTGAGGTGATCGTGATGAGTAACTATGGTTGTTGTTGCAGATGGTTTTAGAGGCGTTGGAGCTTCTCCAACGAAGGCGGCGGAATACAGATTACAGCGTAAGATAAGGTTGGAGGAAATACAACTGCCGGAGTGTCAGAAAGATGTGATTGGATGCTCGAAGGTCAGACTGGGATAAAAAAAAATGGGACAAGTTCTGGAGAAGTTATTCCACTTGCCAAGTTTGCGACGAGGAGGATGAATGAGTTCAGTCCTGGTCAGAATCGTGTTGAGATTTGGGAGTCTGCGTTAGGCAAGTTTCGGACTCTTGGGAAAAGCTCTTTCAATCTCAGGTGACGCAAACAGAATGCGATGCGCTAATTTGAAGTGTTTGGAAGACCTGAAGGCTAGGGTGGTACTAGGTGAGAACACTGGGAGTGGAGGGAGCTTCAAGGGGGAAACGCTTTGTGATTCCTGGTAAATGTCTCATGAAAAGGTTGACGTAGGAGGGGGAACACGGCTGATTTGCAGTTAATTATAGTTTTCAAGACATCTGCTGTGCATAGTGAGGTCAAACTGAGCTAACTGGAGCAGAAATGAAGTACTAGGTTTACGTGGATTGGGGTGTACCGAGAAAATGTTGGAAGGAGAGAGAGGCCATGTGTGGGTGGAATGTTCGTGTACAGTGACGTCATATCAACTGAAACCAAGATGTGGTATAGTGGGAGCGGGTCGGTGATGGAATGTATTATGGAGAGGGAGTGTTGTATCTCTGATATAGGGAGGGAGAGCCTGGACGAACGGGAGATGACAATCCACGAAGGCGAAGATTCTTTCGGTAGTAGAGCCGATGGAAATAATGAGTCTGCCAGAGTGGCCAAGTTTTTAGATTTTGGGGAGAGTCCTTGAGGATTGTTGGGACAGAGTAGAGATAGTGGATTGCGACAGCCCCTCATAGGGTTCATGCGTTTGGTTTGATTTGATATGGTCCTCCTCGAGGGAGCGGTAAAGGTACGATCAGAAAATTATTTAAAAGTCCCTTGTCAGCCAGGTGTGAATAATGGTCCAATTTGAATGAAGAGTTGAGATTGCTCTGTGTTCACCAGTGGGGAGGTTGTGATGAGAATGAAAAATACCAATGAAGCAGAGTTAGCAATGTTTGGAGAGGAAGGTAATGCACAGTTCGACAGGATGGTTTGGAAGGAGGGGTGTTTACTGGAAGGAATTTGTGATGGATGGGAAGCGTTTAGTTGTTTAAGGTTTAGAGATATGAGACTGAGTGGACCACTGGAAGTGCCACGTGAGGCTACGGGGGAAGGTAAGGAAATCATTATGTGACCATATATGAAAATAATATCAACAAGCGAAAAATCTGATTTATCCAGGTCGTCTGATTGTGCAGTAGAATCTAATTGTATGGAAATATATCTCGTATCAGCATTTGAAGACACTTTTTTTCTGTAGTTTTTGTGTACCTGTAGGTCGTTTGTTGCCAGAGCTATAGCATGCCCAACGCATCGTTTGGCGCAATGGACCATCTCGAAGTGGCTGCAGGTAGACCAATGAACCCCTTAAAGATCGAAGCCAAGAACCTACTATACTGGAAATTCATTTGCCCTGAGATATTTTGATCTATGACGTGTAGTCCTTTCAAGCAATGGTAATCCAATGAATATTAATAGTAAGAGGCGCCTATTGAAGAGTATGGTAACGACCACCGCCCTATTGAAGAGTATGGTAACGACCACCGATCTCGAATCTTAAAATGTTTAACAAGAACGTCATACAAACATGGATTGAATTGTGCACTTGCTAGTCTATTGTAGTAATGATATAAAACTTCATGATTTTCTTTTTTTTCTATGGAGAAATTTTATTTCTTCAAAATTGTCTTTTATCTTTGAAAGCCGAACCATGATCCCGCCTCTGCTCACTCAGATTAAAACTTCTGGTGCCGTTCCTAATCACTAACCATTCCAATTCATACCTTTTCATGATTGATAGACCTGTTAACGACGCTCTCCCATTTTACGTGTTGTTCACCTCTATGCAGATGTGAATGAACCACTCAGTGAACAGAGCTCAAGAGGATGAAAATAACGTCCCTTTTAAAAACACATGTCAAGAACTATACAAAAATATATTAATGATATCTAGTGTACGATACTTCAGACATCGTTATCCGTTATGGTGAACAACAGGAAATACAGAATGTTTTTTAATGGTTGTTATAAATTACAGAGTGAATTCACCCTGAGCCAGAGTAGCCTACGGCCGTAAGTAAATTTAAATTCAGAAATTGAAGGGTGAATTCCTCAGAACGAAACAAGGAAAAAAAAATCATTTGAAGGAATTTAAAATCATGTAGGTTTTTTTTTTTTTTTTTAGGTCTGACCAATTCACTTTCTATGACAATTCTTAAAAACCCTGTATTTTCTAGGGTCCTACTACGGATATCATATTTACAGGGTCTGTCCCAAAAATAAGTAGAATAAATCCGGGAAAAGAAATCTAATTGCAGATATAAGCACAAATTACTAAAATTCTTCAAAATGGCTCCCTTGTGCATCGACACACCGTTGCCAACCTCTGCCAAATCGCCATACCTTCCTGAAAGGCGTCGATGGAAATCTCGTTCAGGCACCTCATCAGTCGTCACGGTCTCCTTGATATTATTCAGCGTTCCAAACTGGTTGACTTTCAAGCTCCTTTTAATTCTTGGAAACAAAAAAAAAGTCCGGTGGTGCCAAATCGGGGCTGTAGGGCGGCTGGGGCAGCGTTGCTACCTTGTGCTTGGCCAGGTAGTCGGTCGAGAGGAAGGCGGTATGGGACGGCTCACTCCCGGAACATCTCGTGCCAGCGGAAAACCATTCCTTCATCCCCGTAAGCATCCTTAATCATGGTCATGGTCTCCGAACTTCAACACAACATTTTAACGCATATCGTTGTTCCACTAAACGTGGCATCGTGACGAAGTCGAACAGGGGTTTCAGTCTAGGAGCGATCCGCACACTGTAACGGCGCGCAGGCAACTGATGTGGCTTGCGTTGCTTTTCCAAAACCCACCATCACCCCGCAACAAATCTCCCCACTCCAGCTGTCCGCGTCGAAGGGAACACATCATTCTACTTATTTTTGGACAGACACTGTAAGTTATGATCTAATAAACGCATTTTCAAAAAAGTAAATTCGGGTTCTAGTATGCCTCGCATATACAGAAACTTGAGAAAACACCTGTAATGCAGGCTCACTCGCAAGTGTTCCTTGCATACGACGACATGGTATTGAATTTTATTTATGGCCTTCAGGCATTTAAGGCTCAGGTCGGGATAGGGGAGGGGAAAGGAATCGGGAAGTTGTCGGCCAGGGCCAATGTTGAAGGAGCCACCCCGGCATTTGCCTGGTGTGACAGCAAAAACCTCAGTCACGATACTCGGCCATTGAGATCGAACCCACGACCTCCCGGATGCTACGCCAACATTCTACCACGTTGGCAAGGTACAACATCATCAAAATCTCAACACCATCCTATCACCATAAGGGAAGAAATAACTAGGAAAAGTTATGGCAATCCAATATGAAAAACAAATGCATTCAGCAACATTAGAATGATTTATTTTTTCTTCTTTTCAGACAACTGATTTCTTGAAAACAACACTTCGGCACTGAAGTCCTTTAAAAAGAAACGAGATTTAAGGTACATGTACAATAGTATAATTCTTATAAAGGTCAACTTACCCACTATTGAACTCATTTGTTGTACATATAAAACACACCAGTATAAAGTACTGAGTTCGATAGTGTTTATAGCAGTCTTTCAAATGAAAAAATGAAATCAAGTGGATTTAATACAAGATGTAACAATGTACAAAAGGTATTTCACAGTATTACACTCGGCCCTCTTTCCTTTCAAAGTACGACAGTGAAATTTCTTTTTTTCCAAAAAAGCTCGTATTTTGGTTATGGAAATAGGCCAAAGTTTAGTTCACTCATTTAAATCACGTCATACATTAGAATGCCTGAGATAATTACCTATTAGGAGATAGTCCTTGACTAATGAGTAGTTAAATTACTAGTGGTCTGCTCTGATTATTAACTGTCATACTAAGTGCAATAAATATATTAGAACTTGTTTATCGTACTTAGTTTTTCCTTTCTTTTTTCAGGTTTGAATTAAGATTTGTGGATATATCACGGAATACAAAGCAGCAATCTAGAACGAGTTTGAAGAACAAATCATGTTCAGCAAAATTAAATCCAACTAAAAATTACTGAAGTAATTAAAAAGCATCATAAAGGCTGCTTTAGCGTGTGCAAAGAACGATTAATAGTAAAGGTTAGAAGATGGGGTTAATTAGTGAACAAGTATCGCAGTTTGAAGACGCAAGCGCACGTAGCAACCATTTTACAATAACTTCATACTGAAATGAAAAGAAACGAAACGATATCGCGAGGGTTTCCGAAGTGTTGTTTATGCATTATTAGCAGAAACAAAGCTCTCGGCGTAAAAGCTGCTCCGCTTGAGAAGCACAATCTAATAAAACTGACTAGTCTTCAACGCGAGACTAATATTCGCTCGTATGCATATAATATTCTGATTCTCCACATTCAACCAACACGCAGCATTTAAGTCAGATGCTCAAGATATTGTTAAATCACCTGCACTTTCCAATAAGTGGGAACTGCAATTAGTACTTGTATCTATGAATAGAGACAGCAATGTAAGCGAGACGGAAGAGTAAATACTCGGGCCAGAATATTTTTTGACTGTACTCGCGAGGTGTAACGCAACTTCTTTCATTATGCATCACTGACAGAAGAGCATATTTTGGCACAAAAATACAGGGCTAATAACCTTACTTACAGATCCACCGTTGTAAATCCTTGAATCATATGGTTAGGTAAAGTACAACAAAAACAAATCACAACCTAATTCAGATATTAGGGATCGTGTTCAGGTCAAGTTGTTCTGTCTTTGTGGAGAACAGATTTGATTCAACCAAAATTCATTGTAAGACAAGAGCAGACCACTACATCTGTCAGCTTACAAACAAAGCAAGTAATAATGCACTGAAGGTTTTTTTTTAAAAACATTGTAATTTTCCAGATGAGCAAAATTTGATTCGTTTAAGCTATACGTAATCTAGGATAATACTATACATAATTGACGAAATTCTGCACTCTTTGTTTTCAAACTTATAGTACAGACATACTGAGAATTCTCATTTACATTTCCAACCAAAAATATGAATTTCTGAGACATGTGACCTATTGCCATAACAACAGTGATTTATGTTCTAGCACTTTTTTTCATTATTTTTTTTTTCAAAGTTTAGAATATTAGTAATATTTATAACCTTTGATTCATATTTTTCATTCAAGACATCAGCTGATACTGTCATTCTGTATATTGTATCTGTTTGATAGCGATTTTCTTTAACAATATATATCAAGTACGTTCTCGTGCTCTTTTTCAGGTTATAAACGGACAAAAACGAATGAAATGCAACGTGACAGTCAGTACAAAAAGACTATCACTTTTGTCGATAAGGTTTAAAGTACATTCTACAAGAATACATTACGAGTGCATGTTTCGATTATTCTTTTGTCCATGTTTATTTTTTTAAACTACGTAAATTGTAACAAACACTTTCATGTACGTCCTTAGCTTCAACCACTCTTACTCCTCACAATGTGTGGATTGTTCGTTATAAGAAATAGACGACAACGTAAACTACGAACCTTAATTTTTCTTACCTACTTTTGTATTTTATGTTGTAATGGCTCCTCGTGGGATTTACCACGACGCATGGCAGACAAAGATATATGATGGAAGTACAAATGGAAGCATAAACAAAAATCAGGACGGTAAGAGAAACTACTAGAGTAGAATAAACAGGACCAAGAAGAAGAAGAAAAAGAAAGGTATTATCATAGCCAAATCCATACTAAGAAAAGAAATCGAAGCTAGCAAAGAACTAGGAAACTAGTTAGTTATTCAAGGATATGTTTCTGTTGCAAGATCATGTGTGAATTTGAACTTTAAATTACTATTTGACAGAATAAGTTTCTTTATTAAAATATCTTGAGACCAAATTATACAGTATTTTCTTCTACTAATATAAATCTTGCTATATAAAACGTAGCGTAACTAAGAACGAAACTGCATAGAAGTTTAATTGGACTCATTCACAATTACAGTGATACTTAAGAGCCTACTCTCTGTATGCAAGAAATAATTTATAATGCACCAAAAGCATAATCATTATCACTGGTCTGTGCCTTCAAATACTACAGAGAATTGTAAATATCTTGAAAAATACGATATAGTTTTTCCAAACATGGGATATTCATAAAGAAAATCATTCATAATTAGCATGTGATCGGAGATGATGTATGTTTGTGTGTCTAGATTTAGACCCTTTAGTTACTCCACGACTATCCGCAGCTGAAATTATACCATGTAGTGACTTCATTAAGTTAACAATATGGAAGATGTACGTACTAGAAACAGGCACATATTGCTGTTTGAAAGTTCTCTCTTTTCATAAAACTTTAAAGAAACTTTCTGGAAATTTTCGCTTATATCAATAATGACTCAAATCTAGTAACTGATTAACTTTCTAGACTGGGAATGCAAGAATACAGACGTAGTTTCGAAAAAGTGAGAAATTCTCCGTAAAACGATCATCCTACCAAGTTTAAGACAAGCTATTTTGGTTTTAAGATACACTGTTTTAACAAGAAATTTTATTGAATTTAATTAGTACTGACTACTTAAATAGCTATACGCGGAGACTTCCAAAATCGTAAAGACTATACACGAATAGTCTAACAATAGTCAGTACTGAAACAGTCCTTGCACGACCAATTATATATAAATAAATAATTACGATCGAACGGACTGAATCTCAAACAAGGCATCAGAAATTACGTGATTTAACTCAGAATTCATTTTCGTAGTTCAGAACAAAAGGTATTTCATTCTTTAATCTCTCACAGTAACGGTCCTGGTTCTCACTCTAAAAGTAATTCTACTCTAGTCATTAGAAGTTTACAATTCTCTTCCTTTACAGTGGTTGTACATGTTGCAGATACGATAGAAATTTATCATCGTGACGCCCTATTAACTTGGTTTCGAAAACAACAGCAACAGGGACGATAAAAAATAATACAATCTGGAAGAATAACCGAAACATGCCAAAGAATTAAAACCAAACGAATTTATGAAAGCAGTGGCGTCGAATTTATCTCAAGCAGCGATCCACATTTACCTATTCACACAGTAAAACCTAACACGCACATACATAACACATCCACACACAAATATATGTATATATATATATCCATATACAACACATATACAATGCTCCATACATTGTATTCTCACAGTATATTCAAAACATGAAACCTGTCAATTCCGTTATAGTCTTTCGACAATTCACTGATGTTTGAATACGTAAGACAAAAATATTAATCGCTGCTTGGGACATATTTATTACTGCATCAAACAACTCAAATTGTAGAATGTACTATGGGTATTCTAGCTGCTAGCACAATATTCGTTTTAGGCAAATACTTTCGTTTTACGAAAACACATATTCCAACTTGGTTTAGAAAAAAATAAACGTAACTTAAAGTATAACAGTCATTATTCAATATCTATCGTCAATTTAGCATCAGGTAACTAATTTCACTTCTGTATGCAATATTCCACACGTACATACATACACATAAATAGTACTTCGTTTTTTAATACATACTTTGCTCTAAACACTAAACACACACAAAATAACATGTACATACCTGTTAACTTGGAACTAATGCTTCGCGCTTTCATCGAATACCTCAACAATAATGTATTCTATAATATACCGTTATGAAAATGATATATGGAAAGTTCGAGAAAAAAAAATTCACAACATTTTTGTCCTTTGTGAAACCACTGTTTTTAAATTCCGCCATAATCATTCATACAAGAATAAAGATTTCACGACACAATGTAATCGTACCGTATTGGTTCGAATCTAAGGCGTTTTTTTTTTCTCTTCTTAAAACGTAAGCCACTTTCAGCTTCTGATTCACGTTAAGTTTCTGGTTCAGATATGAATTCAATATCAGGCGAAAAGTTAATTAAAAGGCTTTTAAACTAAAACATTTTATTATTTTTAATCATGATAAAACATTACCTTTTTTTTTCGAATTAAGTAAAAGAAATCATGTTCGCATCAGTGAACGCACTACCCTATTCGCTAAAGACAGTTTTTAGGGACGTACGGGAAGTGCTACAAACACTATAATACGAACACCATAACGTAATTTTGGAGCTTGCTACAAGATTACTGAATATTTCTCATTTATACTAAAAAATAATCGGAAACAAGTCACAGGCCGGCCTTGTCTCTTTCACCGCTAACTATAATTTGATCCTTAGTACGAAAAAAAAAAAAAAAAAAAAAAACGAAGTCTATAAATGAAAGCACTACATGAGAAGCTATAAATTTGCTCAGAGAATTCTGATTTGGTTTGGGAAAAGCTTAACGAAATGCTTAAAGTCGTCTCTTAATTTGTATATTCACGATTTCAACATTTTTATTTGTTTCCTAGTATTAACCACATATATACGCACGTAAGGCACAGACGAGAGGACCCTGTATAAACAAAATGATTTTAAGAGAAAACTGTAGACAGTTTGCATAGAACTTTCAATGAATGTTACAGTAAAGTCAAACGAAACGTAGTCGATAAAATATTGTGTATTTAGTTGAGTTTCCAATTTTTCCAAATGTTCAATAAGACAAAAGTTTTACACAAAATTTCTATTTTGAAGTTTCCATCAATTTCATACTCCGAGAAGAACGTATGTTTTTCAATGTTTAATTCAGTTTATGTTTGCGGGGTTGTTACCCAAGCACGTACTTTGATGATTTTTAAGTGTATATGAATCATTCGTCTCGAAATACAATAACGGTCTGTGATTGCTTCCGTTCACCTTTAAAAAAAAAAAACCTAATTAAGCGACAAACTGAATTTGGAATAAAAATATGAACCATTGGGGCCAAGTGCATTCTGCTTACTCTTAACGGTGTTTCTCAAATTATTCTGTCACCATTCTCACTATCAAAATACACAGTGAATTCAATTCCAGAAAAAGGTAAAATATATTTTAGTTTTTCAATTTACTAATTAAAATTCCACGTCATTTTCGATAATGTGCAGTTAACAGGTATGCAATGTCACCAGATATGCAGTTAACATATTCCCAATACAGAATAAGATATACTTACGATATGGCATCTTGAATAGACCACCCATTTCTCAAAAACAATGAATATTTTGGTCCATTAGACCTCACAGCCAATTTATTTTATTATTATAATAATAATAATTATTAATATTATTACAAGTCATACACTGAGTGACCTATATTAATGAACTAATGGAAGAAACACCAAGTGCAAACAATATTATTGAGAACAACAAACACACCCAAACATTTATTTCTCGATACATACGAAAGTCATTACTAAATTTAGAAAAATAAAACACTTGCAATCTACTTGAATTACCGTATATTGAAAGAAATGTATACAAGGTACTACGTTTTCATATAGACCCAAATACTACTGACAAAAAGCTTATTTAAAAATAAACAAAAAAAATATAACGTAAGTTCACACAGTTCTTACGTATGAAGCCTTCAGTACCCTTCTATGACGTAAATAAAAATGATAGGGCCATGTCCGGTTCACAAAGACACCATGTTACGGAAGAACACTTAACGCTGGTTCTGCATCTTTTGCTTTTTGTTATCCCTATTGAAAAGGAATGTATCAAAGTTAAATCTTATCAAATTCTAGAGAACAGACGTAGACGCTTACAATAAAACAATAAATACAAAATGTATTTTCTAAACTATCTGAATATTAGCAGTCTCCACTACACGTAGTGATCTATCTTAAATCATTGTGAAGACTTCATTTTCTTAATAATATACGATTACTTATCTAAGGGCTAATAACTCAACTCTCTGAATAACCTAGAAACCCTTGTCTTCATATATTTGTAACAATTATGTTAGAAAGAGAACTAATAGTAATGGCAGTTAAAGCATTGGCTTCATTCTTCAAAATTCACTCGAAAAGACTACAATATGGAAATCTCACTTGTTGGCATTGCTCAAGATAACGAACGGATATAAGATCCAACGTACATCAATCGAGACCAATAAGTTATTATTATAACATAACGTAATATCCGTAAAAAAAACGAAAACCAGAAAACTGCAATATCGATCGATTTACGAAAATGAACTCGGACCTTGTCCGCCGGCAGAAAAACAAACTGTTTCTCACGTATCACCAAGAAAATGATCTCTTCCAGTTAAATAATTTATCTGGGATATACTACTTCGATATCAAATAATTTACGAAAGACGAAAAAATCTGAAGTTTTTAGAAACGACCCCAAAAAGTCGAAAATGAAAAATAAAAGTAACTCGAATCGTATGAAATGAAGATCCATATACGGTATGCACCAAAACGAACAGTACAATTTGTCCCGTGGCCACGCAACTCGGGTTCCATTGGTGTGCAAATAAACGCATAGTTATATTGTAGAGGCGAAGCAAAGTGCAGCGTTACTACTACAAATATAACAACAAAGGAGAAAAGTGTTTATTGTGGAACATTATGAACGTAAAAATGGCTCAAATTTGTAAAGATTTCCAGTGATAGGCTATGGATTATGTTAAAGAAGCCTACCAACAATTGTGGAATTAAGGGAGAAGATGGAGGTGTTCTTTCATCAGTTACAGCAACTATCATTTATAGAAATGTTTACGAATCTACGTGAACGCTAAATTGATATTTGAAATCTAGTGGAAACTATTTTTGAACACCCTTTTTATACAAATCAGTAATAAGGTCATCGCGCATAAAACTTCAATTAAAACCACGGTATGTTCAAGATTACATTTCCGAAAGCACAATAAACATTTGCAGCACTATTAGCTTTGCTGCTTATTGTATTAGAGAAAAGAAGTAAATGCATACATATGCAGAGAAATAAGTAAATAATAATACCACGTGCGCGTTGCCATTAGTGGTGTTCCTTTATTAAAGTAGTGTCAGTCTGGTTATTTAATTGTCCCACAGCATATCGATACGAAACCAAGAACACAAAGCGATACGGAACTACGAACTGAAGACGGAAATGCATGTGCTTGACCATTGACTAGAAAAATACACCTTCCAAATATCAATAGAAACAGTTGTTCGAATAACATTAGTTTCATAAGGTATCTACTACAACTTGAAACGTTTTTTTTTTTTTTAAGTTTCCATAGCGTGTAAGCTCACACGATGCTTTCCAAAACCTTCCAACTCTGTAAAGTACAGTAATATAAAAATTTTCGTAACATGTAAATAAGGACATGGTAACGGATTATATGTATCTGTTATGAACCTGGAAAGTACGTTTAATGAATCAACGTGATTCATAAACTATTAGATCTTGATATCAGTGTCAGGGTTTCTATGTATCTATCTCCCTCCAAAATTACGTTCGAGTGGAAAGACATACAGAAATTTATATTTTATTTAATACTGTTTTGTTCATACGTACAGAACAATTAAAGATTAGTGCAACTGGCAGTGAAATTAAATTATTTCCTGGACTGAAAACTTTCCGTCATAGCTAACTTCAATAATACAGAACATTATTATTGTTCTGATAATGAACGTTCCATATATTTAACCTGGCCTACATGCCACAGAAAAATCATTTGAAAGGACGAAAATATGTTTTGCTAAAGTAACGCAGTAAACCGTTAAAGAAAAAAAAACAACATAATACTGTCTAGGTTCTGGACATATGCATTCTACAGGATTAATCAGAAAAGCCTGATAACTTTCAAATGGAAATTTTAGGCTTCATAAATTGGTAACGTTAGACTCCTAACACACGTAGCAGCCTCCATCTTGAAGTGTAGTTTCTCATGGAGAGCTGGACTGTGAGAAACGCATCGTTGTCGTCAAGCTACTTAATTAAATAAAATCCATTACGACTACTGGACGACTCTCAACCTGCCAAGACGAAGTGTTTTTACAGATAATTCCGGGCTTACATTTTTATTCCAACAAAATTTCAGGTAGTTCATTCACTTCCAAATCAACGAAAACAAGAAGCTAAAAGCTGTACACGTTCTGCTAAACCAGCTGGACGAGAACACTGAAACTGAAAATGTGTTCTGTTCACATGAAACCTCAACTCTGCGACAAACAGCAAATTACTTTCCATTCAGGAAATGTGTGTCGAAAATTAAAAGTTCAATAACAGCAATTGTGTCTACGTTACGGACAGGTGTTTATGATCAATCTTATACTAGATACTTAATACAACTGAAATTCGGTTTGTTACAAGAAGAAATAACTCACCAACAAATTTACTGGGATCTTCTAATCTTAAAAACTACTTTTTATACAGTACCATTAGGTTAGGCAGTAAAAAAAAAAGTGATGATGATGCATTCCTGGCACAATTACTTCTAGGCAGATGTAGGTAAATGGTATTTGCAACAAACTCCAATGAAGTACCTATCCCGAACCCCACATGAAATATTTTCCACCTACATTTTACACGTTTATTGTAACATCACAATAAATTTCAAGGTAAATGAGTCCTCTCTCTTCTACAGGAGAGAATATGGTAATTTACAATG
>JAGDQP010043471.1:0-16209 GCA_022664845.1 Lepisma saccharinum | reverse complement strand
TGAAGAAAAGTTTGAGGAAATGGTTAAGGAAGAACAAACCCAGAAGAAGCTTGCAGGAGTTGTTGAAGAGGAAGTTGAGGCAGTAAAAAGGAAGATTGAATTACAAATGGAATCAAGTATCCAAGAGGTTGAGGCAAAGATACAGAAGCTAACGGAAACTCAGAAAGGAAGCGTACGACGTAGTACTAGTCACGAGAAACTGCAAGCGGTACCTTCGAAGTTAGTTACTGGTACCTCGGAAGAAGTCTCTAATGATCGGAAGGAATCCGGAGCTGATTACTCGGAAGAAGGTGCATTCAGGAAGACTAAGAGACAGAAAGCAACAGGCAAGAGGCAACATGTCAAGCACGAACCCTCGTGCAGGCGTATGAAATTACATCGATGAGAGTGCAACGTTTAATCAAAGGGGAGTCTGAAGATGAGTCCAATGAAAATGGATATTCGGGACCTAGCAGCCATAGTTCATCATCTGGAGACGACGGTCGCTGGAAAAAATAAGTGCCGATGCCCTGGAAATGGGGGATCTCCATGTTCGATTGACAGAACTTCGTTCCTTTCCAACTTACGCAATAACTAGGGGTGATATGTCAGCCAAGCTTTATTAGTTGAAATTCTTCGGGGACAATGGATGCGAATACTTCCTTTTGTGTTGAAAGGACAGGCATTATATTGGCACAAGTCTAATCAGGATAAATTTGGAAACTAATGAAGACTTCCGTCACCATTTGCTGCAATATTATTACTCTGAGAGCATCACGAGTGCGCGATTAACCCAACTGAAGACCATTGGTTATAGTGGGAGGTACGATGGAAGTTTGGAAATGTTTGTTACTAGTCGGTATAACCAGTTTCGGGAAATTGATTGGAGTTCTGAAGAGCAAATATGCAACTGCAAATATGGAATTTGAGAACGGGATCTTGCTCAAAAGGGATTTCCACAGACCACATAAGTGGAGAATCACGGTGCCCTACTCACTACGGGCTCATGTCTATACGAGCTACCATGATGATCGTGGCCATTTTGGTGTCAGGAAAACATCCTTCTCTATTCCTGAATGTTTCTTTCGGGAATCTGTGATGCCCGATATTAGGAAGCATATTCAGGACTATCTCCTCTGTCAGAAACATAAAGCGATAAACATCCTCCTGCCAATCTGATGGGGACAATTACTACGGAAGGACCCAGGGACAATGTGAGAAGGTTACCTCGGACTAGTGAAGGTTATGAGTATGTCTGCACATGTATGGACGTACACACTAGGTATATCGTGGGATACCCGTTGCGCAGAGCAACTGGCGCCACCTCGGAGACTCGACACTTAAGGCCATCTCTAAGTGTCAGAAGAAGCATGCTTTTGTCCTATCTTAAAGCATTGGAAGTTTGATCAGCTATTTGTTTCCCTGGAACGCATTTTCATTCATGAAATTTTACATATGTTACATCTGGCTTCAAGGTACCTAAAAGGATTCCCGGTTCAAAAACAACTGTATGTTTAATATTTTTGAATAATAATAAATTTGGCAACATGTGATTGACCGGCTAATAAGCCATGTATCGTGTTTGTTTTTCCTTTTTGGTCTGACTGGAATAGCTGGAAAGACAACGTACGCGTCTACAAAGAAGTAAAGAGCTTCAGGTATGTTGTCGATTAAAAAAAAGGTCAATAATACTATGTATTGTGTATGATAAGCTACACATAAGTCATTAGAAGAAGCATGAAAATGTGTTTCGTCACTTTATTTTGTTGGAAGCCGCTATTTCGATGAAGACAGAAGGAAAAAAAGTGGTACTTCCCTCTCTGTCAACCCTCCTTTCCTTCCCCAAACCATCTAACGTGATATATTATGACCACTGAGGAGGTAACACTATAGTAGGCTTAGGGAAAGTCCCCCCTTCTGTCTCTTTCTTTCTCTCTCTCTCTCTCTCTCTCTCTCTCTCTCTCTCTCTCTCTCTCTCTGTGTGTGTGTGTGTGTGTGTTTGTGTGCGTGCGTGTCTGTGCATGTGAATGAGGCAGATTGTAATAGAAATTAAAGAGAAAGGTGATGGGAGTAAGCTGTGATACATCGGCCACACAACGAAACTATTGCCATGTCCGAACTTCCGTTTCTGCTAGATTTAGTGACCTAGATCGGGGGTCTTCAATTGGCGGAACCCGGTGTACATCCGGACCCCAAAACTTTCCTGGACTTCCACGGTAACACGAATTTGAATTTGAATGTATTTATAGCCTTTGGCATCTTTGGCTCACGTCGGGTTTGATACGATATCAAGAATAATGTGTGAATGTATTATACTTACACATTACATTAGTTAAAACAGGGATGTAATGCTAATTTTTTAGGTGAGTATACGCTTCTCTCTTTATAACGAAAACTCTCATTCATTATCCCATATACCTGCGTATTTCATAACTTTAAAGTGGGTATACGGTGGTCTAAAAAACTGAGGTGGGTATACACCGTATATCTGCGTATACCCTCCCATTACATCCCTAATGAAAGAAAATTCGCAACATGGACTTCAAAAAGAGCAGGTTTGAAGCCTTTGACGGTACCATGTGACACTGGAAATATGAAGATGTAAAGTTGATATTTCCACGCTTTCGGCAGCTTGTAACTCCGAAACGCGGCGGAATATCCATTTCGGTCACTAACGCTTATTTTTCTTATTTATGAATGCACTATCATATATCGAAGTTTGTCGGTCGAATTCTCTTACACCTTGTATAAATACTTTGTAACTATGTAAGTTGTCAAAATAATTCCAAAAGAAAGAAAGTAAAATTTCAATTGTAAATTATTAATATATTTGATCAGAAATAAGTCACCCATCTTTGTAGGGTGCAACTACTCTTGGTAGGCACCTTGAAGGTATGGCTTTGGGTGAATTCTGCTGATGGTCATAAATCTAGCAAGACATAGAATATTAGGAATCATGAACTCGGCCTAAATAAATTAAATAAAGATCATCATGTTGAATTCATGGTTGGGAAAACTAAGTGACGTATATAATTTTTCTTAACTTTTCAGAGAGATGTTTAAAGTTTTAGCAAATACATAGTATGTAGCTGTGCAATAACATTTTTATTTTGTGTATTTGAGAAATTATTTGACATAGAAATCTGATACTTAGCCACGTTACAGATCTTTTTATTGGGATCATAGAAGTAGCCATAATTCAATTGCGTCACTTTGTTCTCTCAGCAACGAATTATGCATTAATCAAAATGAAACTTACACGGCTTAGTGTAAAATATATACAGGCTTTCTATAGTCATTCATTGTGCTATCATAAGTGACACAGTGTTGGCAGCATAGTATAAAGTTATTTTCTTCCAAATGACAATACGTCAGGTTATTACATATTTTGAAAGAGAACATCAAGCCAAAGATAATATAGCACGCATTGTATATAATATTAAAAAAAAAGAACGTTCGGCAGTCAGTCCATAATCCATAGAATGCAAAATCTGCATTCGTGGCGTATTCTGATTTCACATGCTGCAAGAACTATCGTATAATATCACTTTAATCATACAAATAATGGGAACAACCAAAGTAATGTTGTCACGATATGAAATTATCTATTAGATGCATAAGCGACTCTAATAATAACGGTATACATTAAACACATCAAATACCCCGAATTTCGTAAAGCACGAGTGTAGATTTTGCGTTCTACAGATCTATAGACTAGGCGAAATATTCCATCTTGTTTCTTTCAAAGTTAGCAATATCTGTGTACCGTGCATGCTTTATTATTTTTGGTTTGATGTGCTCTTTCAAAATATGTAATAGCCTGACATTAAAAATAAAATTTTAAAATAACAAGTAAACCGGCAATGAGAACATATCGTAACCTACCTTGAAATTTTATCATATAATCAACAGGTGACTTCTGCTTCACTTTCGTCCTGGAGTGAAAAATCGCCGAATTGTAGCGTCTCCTCTGACAACACAGCACATTTTCGCCACGGACGTATTTAGGGGGTCCAGAACCCCATCCGAAATTCAGATTTTCTTTTTGGTGAAATTTGTATAATGTTAGGTAAAATTTGATGGAGTTTCTAAGTTCACGCGCCCAGATCAACCTAGGACCCTCAACGAGAGGAAATTCTAGATACATGCCTGTTTCCCGCTGAAGGTAGACACCACTTAGTCAAGAAGTCACTTTCTCTCCGCCTTCTTCGTGCGTTCACGTCCCGTGGGAGTCTATTGAAATTAATGATACGGAACCCACTTTGCCTAAAGTCGTAGATCCCGCCGAATTGCTCACCAGTTTGTTTACGACATTAGTTACAACTCACAAGCCAACATACTGATAGGGCTGAAAAAAAGTTCTAAATTTCTTTCTTCCATGACAGTTAGAATGTCAAGATATGTGGGCACATGCAAATTTTGGCAACTCGAGAGCAATTACTTTGGGGGATACCGTTGATATAATAATGAGATTCTTGTTTCTGGAGAGTCAAGAAAAAGTGTGAAAATACGATTATATTTGTAAAATGCTGAAGGAAATGGAAATAAAATACATAGTAATAGGTACTTCGTGGAAGGCGCCACCTGTTGGAGTTTATGTTCTTGACCGCCGCCATATTGAATCTAGATTGGTTTTCTTAAATGGAAAAGGGGTCGTGTAATATGTCATTCTTGGCTAGAATTTTACAGCAAACACGTTTCTGAAATCAGTTTTGCCGTAAATGTATTATTGACAGGGATAATGATATGTGACATTAGTATAGGCTACTGATGCAATAGCCTGAAAACACCATTTTGTTTTAAAATAATGAAGGAAATGCAAACTAAATGCATATAGATATGATAATATGACCAGGAACAATTTGTATGCATTTAGGTTTCAATTCTTTAATTATTTTAAAACAAAATGTTTGTTTTCGTGTTATTGCATCATTAGCCCGTACTACTGTCACATATCATTATCTCTGACAATAATATATTTACGGCAAAACTGACTTCAGAAATTTCTAGCCCAGAATGACATATTACACGACCCTTTTTCCATTTAAGAAAACTAATCGAGATTCAATATAGCGGAGGTCAATATGGCGGCCGTCAAGAACATTATCTCCAACAAGTAGCACCTTCCACCAAGTACCCATTATTATGTATTTGATTTCCATTTCCTTCAGCATTTTACAAATATAATTGTATTTTCACACTCTTTCTTCACTCTTCAGAAGCAAGAATCTCATTATTATATCATCGATATTTCCCAAAGTATTTGCTCTCGAGTTACCAAAATTTGCATGTGCACATATTTGGACATTCTAACAGTCATGGACGAAAGAAATTTAGAACGTTCTTCTGTCCCATCGGTATGTTCGCTTGTCAGTCAGTCAGTCAGTACTCACTAAACGAATGTCCACTGATGCTGGATAGCAACATCGCCACACAATATTGCAACTTCGATCTCGGGACCTTGCAGTTGAAGAGAACAGCAAGTTTGTATATTGGTCATTTCACGAAAATTCACCAGACGATGGTTGCCGCACCATTTTTTTAAAAAAAAAATCTGGAAATATTTATGTTCTTCATATGTATTTCAAAGTAACAAAAACAAGTTTCTATTTTTTACTCCAACAGGGGGTAGAGATGGAGGGGAAAAGGGGCGACAGTCATGAAATTTTTGACGTGGAACATCTACGCGCCTTTTGAATAATTCGAGTTCCGTGAGAGATATTGGAATGAAACAAAAACAGTTCTTTTCTTTAAGCTTCAGGCTTTAGTTTTACTATGATTTTATTTAATTCTGATAACGAAAAGTTACAAAATATAAGCTTGAAAATGCGCATATTTTTGTATTCTGTACAATTTTTGATCACCAAAAAGTGAACCTAAATTTTGGAGCAGCCTTGTCATTTTTTTATACACAATATCTCCACTAAAAGGTCATTATATCCATATTATTAGATTTGAAATTAAGTTTTCTCCTTTTCCGTAAATAGCCGTGTGTAAAATTTATAAAGTTCAAGGTCATTTATCTCAAAAGAAGATTAATTTAAAAATCTAAATTTTTTACCTGGAAAAGGTCTAACCTACTTGGGTTTAGTCCCAGAATTTTGTCAAAGTACTTTGCAAAATTTTTGAAAAAATTAATTTTAAAAAATTGGATTATGCGCCATTTTCAGGAACACTCATTACTGCAAAATGTCCTCCACATAGCTATTAAAACTCGTTTTGCAGTCAATTCAGTCATTTTGGAATCTAAATCTGTCATACAATATTTCATATTGCAAATGTTTTGCTGAACGAGTCATCCATAAGTAAATTTGTTAGATAAATCGACACTAAATTATGCCATAAAGCAATATATTTCGACACTGTTATGAAACGGATTAATCTAAGGGAATTTATAATTACATTTCCTCAATGCCTATTTTAACAATTTTATCAACCATAGAGACACAGGCGACATAGTCATCGAGCGTGGCATTGTTGGGTGCTAATTTCCATTTAGTCGCATCTTTGATATGACAAAAACATAGTGTAAACCTGCGTTAGAAACGCTTTCTGCTCTGCAATTTTAAAAAAGATCTCCACATAGAATTTGTAAAGCCTAACTCAGGCATGAGTATAGGAATCTCTACATTTGCTTCTCTTCGTTCAAAATGAGGTATGTAATAAGATATGCAGACAGCTGCATATACATTTAACAACCCTTAGAAAGGTGGCGACGTTTTGCAAATTATTTTATTACGAAATGGAAGGAGAAAAGACGGAGGAATGGTAATGTGAAGCATTCATTTTCGCAACTGAACACTACATGAAATTGACTTTCTTACAGGAATGATTCAAAATCATAATCTACTTTACATATTCACATCTTTCAAACAAATAGAAAAGTTGAACATTTTACCGTAGTTTCTTAACATATTTGTCCCACCAGATATTGGCCCTCCAGTATGCGAAAAAAAAAGGTTTTCAAAAATCATAAAAATTAAGGAAAGCACATATCAACGTTCATATTCTGTATAACTTCAATATGCTTTGATATGTAATAATAATAATAATAAAAAAAACCCTTTGCTAGTCATTCCCTTTCGTGTGAAAACCACAGTGAAAAGATAAAAATAAGAGCCCCTGTTAGGAACCATAAGGCTTACCAAGCCGGACATAGCTGCTGGATGCTGCGTCGAAGTTAAGTGGTAGGTCTGACGAGGTTAAACAGTGATCAGTTGGCGCGGCAGCTTGCTTAAATAGGTGGCGACCACCGAAGCCAAAGACAATGGCTGCTGGCGCAAGTGGCTCTCAGAAGTTTAAAAGCGAAGCCCTGACTGGAAGAATGCTCCCCTACTGCAGCTAGTTCCAGATTCCCAGCTGCTTTCGTACACAGATGCGTCCAAGATATTTCGTTTTTGAGTTGCTAAACTAAAAGAAAATCCTCTATATAACATAGGAAAATATACAAAAACGATTACAAAGAAATACAGATGGAAAATACAAGATTACAATGCACATTGATTACCTAATATAAACATACACTTAACTAACCGTCATTACACTAATTGTTTGATCTGACCAGATCGTACCAATTAATACACACTGATATACATGAAAAGCAATATAAAAATAAAAAAAATACGTAGATAATTGAATTACGTACAAAGTAACCGGGAAGAGCATCGCGCCTGTTACAACCTGTTTCATCCTTATTACGTCTCCGACTATCTCTGTGAGCACAGCCTATGGTAACTTCACTCTGTATCCCAAGGGAACCTGTCAAACCTCAAACGTCATATATATCCTCACCTGCACACTCTGCCCGGCAATCTGTGTGAGGGGAAGCAATTGATCCTTTGAATCTCCGTATCAGTAACGACCGAAACTTTTCCATCACCAACAGACCCGATTCGTGAGTGTCTGCACACACGCAGTTGCTCAACACAATGACAGTTTCCGTATAACTATAAACCATACCCTGTCCCACACCACAAACATATCGATACGTTGCCTCAGGAAAGGAGCTTGCATTCAGGGCTTGAGAGCTGGTCTAAACCTGCATTAACTTTTTTCTTACTTTTCTCCACGTCTGCACCCACACTTCCCTCCACCCATGCCCATTCTTTTGCAGCCTATTTTTGTTTGTTTTTTGTTCTTCAGCGTTTTCTATACTGACTGCCACTTTTTTTTTTATTGACTCAGCAACCTACTCCATTTTCATTGCGTTTCCTGTACTCTTCACTTTCTCTGCCTCCGTTTTCTGTACTAAATCCTATTTTGTTCTAGGTGTGTTTTCTAGACTGTACCCCCACGTTCTTCGACTGCGGTTTCTATATTCTGTCCCAGTTTATTATTATTATTGTAGTAGTAGTAGTATCATCATCACCCAGCGCAATTTTCAACACAAAACGCCATTTACAAAACCCATTTCCCGTCAGTATTTGCGCACGCTCAGAACATTTTAAATGACTTTATAGTGTATTGTGTTAAGTGTGTAATTGTACACCTGATCTTCAAGATATTAGGTAAGTACAGTTCATTTCCTGGCTGTTTAAATTTAACGTATTATATTGCCTATCCGGCCTTCTCCTATATATAAAACTAGTATAAAGGATAGCCGGGAAGGCAATTTAAGATAAATTTAAGACAAATGAAGGAAAAAAATGATAATACTTACAGCTTCGCATTAGATCACACATATTCACATGTACACATAAAAAAAGTCACTATATTTCGTGTATTCACACTTATTCAAGTATAGAGGAAGGGAGCGAAGTTCACGTGTTCACAAAGTACTAGTTTGAAGAGACAGTGGCAACACGTAGCGGACAGAACATCAAAACTGGAGATCAACCGACTGCTGTAGCGCGTAGATATCCGGAACTTGAAATAATAATAACTGTATAGCGTGTAAGTTCAAGGTGGGATCGCGGGTGGAAATATGTTGAAAATCCAGAGGAAAAGGGGAGCTGAGAGTTATTGAAGGTTAAGGCCAGGTTTTATTTTCGCGCTCAAACCGTGAATAAAGGCATTCTCCCACAGACGGCGTGTTGAGGTGCTGGTCGTAGGGGGTAAAATGTGGATTATGGTAACCAGGAAAGATAGATCAAAATTGGTATTGTGGGACTCGGTGTGCAAGGAAACTGTGACATCTGGTCTGTTGATAGTACAAAAGTGACGATGGTTATTAATTCGAATGTTAAGAGCACTATTTGTTTCCCCCACATGAAAGGCATCACAGAACTTGCAGGTTAGGATGTATATACACGATGGTGAAAAAGGAGTGAAAAATGGTACTTACGTCATTCGATGCAAAAACAGATTTACGGGAACATTTCAAATACAGTAGAAGGCGGCAGCGTTTCGCAAATGCGTTTTCTTGAGATGAGAGAGAAAATGGAGAAATAGTACGAGACTTATGCTAAGGAGTTGCAAGCTAATCTTGGTAACTGTTGGGCCAGGTTAGGAACTCGGGAAAATGACTAGATGGTTCGGAGAAAACATCAAATGGGAAAGGAAGTGCGGAGGTTACTAGCAGTTGGTGAGGGGTTTCCTAAAGAAATAAGAGAGTAAAGAATTAGATGGGAGGGGATAATAATAATAATAATAATAAAGTAGCTGAAGAGAATAAAAGGAGAATAAAGAGAAAAATATATATGAAACTGAAAATAAGAGACGGAGCGAAAAACAGAGCGGAAGATTAAGCACAGAAGAGAAAACTATACTGCGGTTGCATACATTTTAGGGCGGGCGTAAAGGATAGCGATGTAAGTCTACTCTTATCTCTTTCTAACTTTGGCAAGCGACTCAGAGTTCAGACTTTTAAGGAGGGTGACTGGAAAGGTTTCGTCAAAGGTGCAGCCATGAGAAGTGTGTTCAGGTATGGGAATGTGTGGAACTTGCGATTTGGATGGGTAACGATGGTTGGTAATGTGAATTGTTAGAGATTTACGGGTTTCTCCAACGGGTGTTCGGATTCGGAAAATAAGTTACAGACTGGGAGGTAAATGAGGTTGATATGCAACTGCCTGAGTGTCTTGTGAGTGACGGGACGTTCGAAGGTCAGACTGGGATTAAAAAAATCCCTTTCGGCGGGCCTACAGGCTGAGGTAGATCTCGGAAGTTTTTTTATTTTCAAAAATTCAAATCTCGCCTTATATGAGCGCGATCGAGAAATTAGTTACTGATTTGTAGATTATTCATCACGAGCTTCTCAGCGATACCCCACAAGACGTGGTTTTAAAAATTTCGAGTTTCCAAAAACACCACCACTCGTACCCCACAACCTCTGAATCGTTGGTGTCACCGTCAACTTCATTGGGAATACTATAATTTATGCAAACAAAGTTTTCCTTAAACGCCATAGGGGTAATATATAATTTTTTAAATTTCAACTCCATCCCCCAACCACCCCCTTGGGGCGATTTTGTTCATTAACTTAGCCGAGCAATTAAGCCTAGAAATAACATAATAAAATTTGGTTAAAATATCTTCAAAATTATCGCTGCTAGCGTTTTTCAGCGTCGCTGCTAGCGATAGCTATATATATATCATATTCAGCCGTTTTCTATCCACTGCTGGATGAAGGCCTTCCCCTTTTCTTTCCACATATCTCGGTCTGCTGCACTAGGTCGTTTCTTTTCTCTAGGAATCCAATGTAGTACATTTTCGTCCACCTTTCACCTGTTCGTCTAGCTATGTGACCGGCCCATTTTCACTTCAGCTTCTTCGCAGTCCTGATTACATCCTCGACCTTCGTTTGTGCGCGAATCCATTCATTTGTCTTCCTGTTCCTTCGGGTTATTCCAAGCATGCATCTCTCCATTGCTCTTTGTGTGACTCTCAATCTTTAAGTCGTTTGCGCATTCAATGTCGAAGTTTCACAGCCGTACATCATCACAGGTAAGACACAGTGATTATAAACTTTACGCTTCAGACACATCGGTAGTTTGCTTTTGAAAATAAAGTGTAATCTTCCAAACGAACTCCACGCCATTTTACATCTTCTATTTATTTCATCAATCAACTTAACATTCGATGTTTTAAGCTGGCCTAGGTAAACATACTCATCGACTATGCCTATTAGCTCTCCGTTAATCTTTACTTTCTTCCTTGCAGCATGTTGATTGTATATGACCTTTATTTTACTTAAATTCATTTTAAGGCCTATTTTCGAACTCTCATTACACAGCTCTTTCATTCTGGTTTATAGTTCTTCTGCACTTGAATCAAACATGACTATATTATATCATCAGCGAACCGTAGGTGATGAAGATATTCACCATTGATTTTTATTGCAACTTCATCCCAGTTTAAATTTTGGAACACTCTCTCCAGGACAGCAGAAAACAGTTTTGGGGAAATTGAATCTCCTTGCCTTACCCCCTTTCCAACTTCAAATTTTTCACTTTCTTGATGTAGTCTAATGACAGATGTGGCAGTCGAATAAATGTTTCGCAGTAGCTTGATGTACGCATTTCAATACCTTGATATTGAAGTGGTTTAAGTATTTCTGACAAGGAGACCGAATCGAAAGTTTTTTCAAAATCTATGAATCCCAAACATAGTGGAAGTTCATATTCATTAGTCCTTTCCAAAACTTCATTAAATATTAGTATGTGGTCCATTGTGCTAAATCCACGACGAAATCCGGCTTGTTCCCTTCCCCGGTTAAAATCTAAGTCTCGTTCAATACGATTCAAAATAACTTTGGTGAACATTTTGTATAGGACCGAGAGTAAACTAATTGGTCTGTAGTTTTCGACGCGTTCTTTGTCCCCTTTCTTGTACAACAAAATTATAATAGCATTATTCCAACTTCAGGGTATTTCTCTCTTCCTCAGGCAAATTGAGAATAATTTCAGTAGTTTCCCTTTCATGTTTTCACCTCCCCATTTAAACATCTCTGCTGTGAGTCCATCTTCTCTTGGTGACTTTCCGTTCTTCATCCGTCGAATTACTTTATCCACTTCTTCTTTCATTACATCTGGGACATCTACATAATTTTCTTCTGAGTCTTCATTTCCTAGCTCTTTTTCGGAGTAGTACAATTCTTTGTAGAAATTTTTACATATCTTTATAATTTCTGTCTTATTTCGTATTACGGTCCCGTCTGGTCTCTTAACTGCAATTATTTGCTTTTCCCCTATCACGAGTTGCTGTTTGGTTCTCTTCAGGCTCTTCCACTCCTCGATTGTATTTCTAACAAGATTTTCGTTATATCTTCGTACATCCTCTCTTATTTTCTTCCGTACAGTTTTATTTAGTTCTATGCACTCAACCCTCTTTATGCAATTTTCCTCTTCTTTCATTTCCCTTCTTTTCTTCATCAAGAGTTTAATTTTTTCTGACATTTTGCTCTCTTTTTTTCTTTCTGGTGCTTGCTATTTCCTTGGCTGTTTCTCTTATTATATCAGTCAATATTCTATTTCTGCTATCGATGTCTTCTTCATCCTCTAACTCTTCCAAGGTGCTGAATCTGTTGCTTAGTTCTATCTCGACTTTCTGTATGTGTTTTCATAGATATTCCAGGTCTAAAACTGGCTGTTTTTCTCTGATAAGCTTCTTTCTCTCAAGTCTAGTATTTAGTTTCAGCTTACATCTCACCATCCTATGATCACTCGAGATTTTGAAACTGTTGAGAACAGACACTTCTTGCAGAATTTCCCTGTTATTCGATAGAACGTAGTCTATTTCGTTTTTGGTCCCATTTGGGCCATTCCATGTCCACTTCATCTGGGGCGGCGGCTTGAAAAATGTAGTGGAAATGAACAGTCTAGTGGCTTCTGAGAATTCTCTCCTCTCTTGTTTCTTTTGCCAGGTCCAAAGTTTCCCACTTTCGTGTCACCGCTGTGCTTGTTTCCTACTCTCCATTGAAGTCTCCCATCACAATTTTGTAATGCGATTTGCTACTATCCAGAATCTTCTGTCTCTCCTCGTATAGGTCTTCGATTTCCTCCTCCGGGTGTGAGGATGTTATAGTATACAGTTGTATAATTTCCATACTGTACCTGTTGTTTATCTTTATTACTACCCGTTCGATTCTATCTTAAATTCCTTCAATTTCTGTAATCCGTGACTTCGGGTCTTTATTAATTATGCAGCCAACGCCTGTCGGTTTTCCATTTTCTGTTCCTTTAAAGTAGAACATGTGCCCCGACGGTAGTTCCAACTTGTTTTCATATCGTACCGATCTCAATAGGTAGATTTTTCTTCGACATCTGCCTAATAGGACATGTTCTGCAGCTGGGCCTATTGCATTTGCCAGGTTTGGGAGCAGGGGCGGGATGGGTACAGTCCTGGTGAGAATCGTGTATAGGTTTGGGGGTCTGTGGTAAACTAGTTTGGACATGACTATTTTGAAGATAATATTTGTGTTGTTTTAAATTTCAAGAGTTTAATTTTTTTATCAAGTTAGATTTTTAAGAGGAACGTCGGTACGTCGTGTAGAAACGCGTGTACAAAAGGAAATTCTACTAATGTAGTGTCCATGAATTTTTGGAATATGGAAGAGAATGATGTGTGCCAAATATTAAGCTCAAATATTTTTACAATCTCCAAGCCGTGTTCATTACAACATATTTTCTTGCTCCTCATCCAATTGCAGCTGTAGATAGGCTGGTTTCAAGATAATCTACTACAAGATTGTGGCCGAATTCAGCAAAGGATTCATTCTCTATTTTTATTTATACTGTCTCAAATCTTTTATTGTGAAGGTTTGGTAATTCTCTGGGAACAGTGATTTTAGTGTTGGAGTGTACTGGGTTGTATATGTACAATCGCGGTGTCTCAATATTTGTGTCAAACAGAAACTTCTGAATTGAGTGTATGTAATACTTCGTTTATACATGCTCAGTCGTATTATGACCGCTAGCGTGTAAATATATATATATATATATATTTTTTCGAGAGATTGGCACTGTACTAACTTGTGATAACAATCTTAACCCCCCCCCCCCCAAAAATAATTGTGTTGTAATTGGCTTTAGATTTATTCATAATTTTATTTATTTATTTAATTTGCTTTCTTAAAATAGCGAAATTAATATCAAGTGGTTTCTACTTATCTTTCAGAAGAAGGCTCAGGATGCCCATAACCTTTTAGAAAAGTTGGGACCCAAGGTAGAATTGGTAAGTACTTTTCGCTCTTCAAATATGCATTTTATAAGTCTCCGTGGAGTGATTTTTGATTGATTTTTATTGTTTATGACTAGTAGCTCCTAAATTTTGTTTTATACTAAGAAAAGATGGTTGATCAGTGCACTATTAAAACTGTATGTGAGCCTTAATGTTTAAACGTAAGAGCTTCAGTTATTTCCTAGAACACAACTTCTGTTACAGAAATAATGTAATGTCTACTGGACCAATTCCTTAATCGTGGCGTTATAATCAAATCAGTATAATTCAGTGGTTAACGACGTTAACTTTTAATCGACACTGGAGAGGTACACAGTTTGAAGTCCTGATTGAAGTGTTCATATGGCAAATGTTGGTATCATATTGATTCGGGGAAAACACAGACTGATACCATGCAAGCTGTATCTTTCTATATATTTTCTGAAAGGCCTTAGTGATTGAAGTCGTGTACCATGGCTATTAACTCAACAAAGTCAACCTTTGTGGAATGCTGGAAGAAATAAAACTGGACAAACTTACTATATTTGCAGTGGTGTAAGAACTACCCTGAATTGAAGACTGTCTAGCGTGGCCGCCTTGAGGAGAGGTTTAAGACACATTATTCTTGTGATTTTCATTCCCATGTGCATGTGCACGAGTTCGAATCTAGGGACTGCCAGAACTTTTAGCTTTTTCCCAGCCACGTTGAACATTCATTTTTCGTTTTCTACGATTTGGGAAATAATGTTTGCATTCAAAATAACACAAATTATGGTGGCGTTAATTACCAAATGCGATTGTCGGAGTTCCGGAATGCAGTGTTTTTCGAATTCCGGATTTGACTTCGTATTTCCGAACACCTCTATTCGGAACCCACTTTACCAGAAACTGTAGGTGCCCTCCTTAGAAGCTCAGGAGCTCGTGTCGGTAGTTGGTAACTATATTCTTACTGATGGATATTCAGTGATTGTATTGGATCTTCGTTGTTGTTATATTATCTTTTTCATTATTATAAAGGTAAGCAAGAAAATTCTGTTACTTTTTCACCCACCACCTTCGAACATCGATATGTCACCTAAGACGTACCTGGAAGATCAAAAATAGTCCCCATCAGCATCGACGAACTTCTGCCAACGTTCTGGAAGATCATGGATTCCATCGCGGTAGAACTTGGTGGGCCCTGAAGCGAAGAGGGTATCTGCTATGGTGTCTTATAGCGTGGTGAAGCCGCGCAATTTAAGAAGAATGAACTTTGAACAAAACGGAATTATTAGCTACATGTCTTCATTCCTTTTTTGTAAATAAGAAAGCATCTGTGTAATATTATTTTGATGACTCTTGTGTTCCTGTTATAATAGGTGGTTGACATTAAAGATTGTCTACTTATTACACTGTGGTAACGAGTTTATTTCGGCTAGTCCGTATCAGAGAGGTAAAACCGTAGATAATTAGTTACATTGGCGCAGAATGGTGGTCGAAAAGAAGCTAGCTTCAAGAGAATCGAATGTTGGCAGCATGCTATTTTACGCCAAGTTTAATAAATGGAAGTCAGGAATAAAAGAACTGATTTCTAATCCTGCCAAGAATAGCAATAAAGAAGGAAAAGGAGGCTCACGTAAACTTATTATTCCTACAGAAAGGTTCACAATCGAATAACCCATTAACTAAAGGTTTAATCTGTGAGGATCCTATATTGTATTCGAAATAGATTAGGGAGCATCAGTAAGTGTGGCTGGCCTGGATATTTATAACACATACCTAACCCATATTCCACTTCGTCCTACGACTTGTACTTTACGGAGCGCTACTAATAATTTCTTATCCGTGGTAGGCGAGATTGCTGTAACAGTCGTGGTGGAGGGAAGATCCAAAGTCCTTCCCTTGATTATAGTACAAGATGCATTTCGCAAGCCAGTTTTGGGCAGGTGCTGGTTAGACGAATTGTGGCCTAATTGGAGGCTAAATATTTTTAACAATGCTTGTATTAATAATTCTCTAAAATTACTAACAGTATCTAGTGAGAATAACGATCTTAAGAATTCAATAATTACAAGATATAAATCAGTGTTTCAGAGTGATATTGGAAAACCCATAGAAGGTCATATGGTCCATATCCCAGTTAAGCCAGATTCA
>JAGDQP010043470.1:0-16209 GCA_022664845.1 Lepisma saccharinum | reverse complement strand
TCTACGTGATTTTCGAGGTCATGGTGTTTTCATGATCGTTGCATATAAGAGGAGAAGGACAAATTTCAAACCACCTCATTGAAGAAGTTAGAAAGAATATAAGTTGGGTTTTAGTTTCAATTGAGTATCAAAAGGTGGGAGGACAAAGAGGAGTCCCCGTGGCTCCTTTAACTGACTATTTCCAAAACCTAAAAAACGATTATAATTGAAACTGAAAGGTAAATTAATTCTTTTTTTCAAAAGAAAATGTACAATAGGGTGGGCCGATTTTTTTTAGATATTAAGGTTAGAGTTATCATCAATAGTTGTGTATTGGTACCAAATAAAGCTTGTCAAATATGGCAGTCCTAAAAAACATTCAACCAGGCCCCTGGACTCCTAAAGACCCAAAATTATTATTATTATTATTGTAAAATAAGGAATAAAATTATTATACCAGTTTCCACATTTTGCGGTTCAGGTAGATATGATAAGTTGTGCATTGATACGAAACTTAGTCATGTCAAATATGGCCCTTCTTGGCCGTTTTCAAACTAAAATTTTCGTGGACTCCGGGGTCCGTCTAGATATTTTTTTATCTGGCTATGTTTCGGGAAACACCATTTTACAACTTTTACACGGTACTCAAACAAAACATTTTAACAATTTTTTCGGGTGTTCCGAAACGGTCGATTTTTTAAAGTTTGAGTTTGAGTAACATGCAAACGTTGTAGAGTATTACGTTATGTTTCTTCGCCGAATCACAGTCAAAAAATATGTAGCCGGGCCGAGAAAATTTTAATTTGAACATGGCCAAAAACGCTTGACGGCCAAGAAGAACCTCATTTGACTTGGCTAAATTTCGTACCAAAACATAACTTTTCATAATTATGCGAATCCCAAAATGTAGAACATGGTATAATATTTTTATTACTTGTTTTGCAAATAACAATTGGGTCCTTAATAACATATTTGGCATGGTTTTATTTAGTACCAATGCACAACTTTTGATGACGACTCAAACTCCAATATCTGAAAAAAATATTCGGCCCACACTAATGTACAATTGATGAAAGAGATGTTGCGTTCTACAAATTTAATGATAAATAAAAATGGGAATTCATATTACCCTAGATTTCTCTATAGATGTAGGCAGCGATGTTAAGGAGTACCAAATCTTTTCTGGGATCCTCTAACAAGAACGGTCCTCTTTTAATCAACGTTCAAGTGACAATTCAGATATTTATACTTGGATAAGATTTTTGATAAACAATGTGATCTAGAATCCGTTAAGGACTACACAGATCACACTTACAAAAAATACATGTCCGATAATTGCTATTGCCTAGTAATTGAATCAAGAAAAACGATTCATGGTGTACCGACTGACTAACGTAATATACTGGAAGAGGGGCTATCTGGAAGGAAATTAACGAAAAACGAAACGAAGTAAGATATATATTGTCAGGGAAGCTATACAATACCCAATAATATTAATAACGTCCGTCCAAATATATCTACCACATCTATTATTGAAACTAATATTCTTCTTTATTTAAAATGATTATGTGCACCATCTGTGAAAATTATTTTCAAGTAGAAGGGTTTAACATGATAAAATATTGCTTCCTAGAAAATTGTGTGATTTAAAGTTGATACTCGCACCACAAAATGTAAATTGAGTGACGGGTTATCCAAAATATTATTCGCCTTATCGTAAATTATACATCGTTAACCAAGATAATATAGATAGGCACACCCTGCTCTCAAAATCCACAGAAAACAAATTATATCTGAGTCCAATTGAAAATCACATAATTTCACTATTTTATGTACACGTATGTTGCAAATGGAAATAAGTTACAAGTTTTTGAAAAGCTTGTGGATGCTGAGAATTGGTATATATTATTTATTTTATTTAACGGATTTTAAAAGTGTCAAAAAAGAATATTTCATTAACACGTACAATATATAGATGTTTCAATGTTTCAATTTTCTCCCTTCATTTTTCCCCCTTCTATCTGCAAAGCACGAAGTCTATCTGCAAACCACTTTTCTGTTTTTACCTCAATATATATAATGGTGTGGACATCGCAACATAATAATTGAATATCTCACGAGGAACACCAGATACAGATATGAGACTTACACCATTAAAAAGACCAGAACATTTTCTATAGAATAGTATAATAAAAATAGTTGGTTCTTGGTGGGAAGTCAACTGCAAAGCTCTCTTTGTTTTTACATCATTATTCAGTGAGTGTCTTTGCACTGTAGGCCTTCTTTGAACAAATGACTATTCAGCATAAGCTACAGAGCCATCAAGGATCTTTAAATTATATCCATTCATCCCGATCATGCGCTTGTTTCACACCATATGATTTATATTTCTTAAGGGCAATGTAAAGCCAAGATATACGACAAGAGATGGCAGTGCTAACTCCGTATATATCTAATGTATTTTTTTTCGTTGCACGAAATTTCAATGCTGCTCCTACAAATTCAAGCCTAGAGAGTTCAAACTTTCAGGGAAGAAAGTTCATAGCCAATTGCAGAGTTCTATCCGTGCCGAATTTATATTTTCTTTCTTGTTGATTGTTGAAAGTGCTTCATTGTTATATCAGTGACAAAATGAAACGATTTTAACAATGAACAAGAAAGAAAATAAAAAAAAAACAACTTCACTAATAGAAGTCTTGAATTGGTTATGAGCTTTCTTCCCTGAATGTTTGAACTCTCTAGGCTTGAATTTGTAGGAGCAGCATTGAAATTTCGTGGAACGATAAAAATACATTAGATATATACTGCAATAGTACTGCCATATCTTGTCGTACATCTTGGCTTTACATTGCCCTTAACACAGTCAAAGTTTTTTTTTTATTTGGAGGCCCGCCTAAAAACCCCTGCCTCTTTGCATGCTTTGCGCAGATTGAGTCGTGCACTTTCTGGGTCGTACAATACGTACATCTTAGTACTTCTCAGTCTGGGGCAGGCTTGTCCCTACAGATTGTTGGATTACCGGCATTCCAAGGATCTCCTATTTTCCATCTGTTCGAGACAGCTGGCGTTGCAGGACGGACTTTTGACCAGGCGTCCAGAATGTTCTCCTGGTCTCTGTTCCTGGATTGTTGGAACATTTGCTTGGGAGGGGTCCCTACCTATTATTTGCTTTATTTTTTTCTACAAAAACATACAATACACATAGGACAATACAGGATTAATACAGGACGACACAACACATAGGCTTGAGAATGGCTTCTTCTTCTTATCAGCGACACCCTGTAACGAGACTAATAAGATTAATTGCTGCTTTCGTTGGTTGGTGTCTTCTTTCTGCTTTGTTGTTGTTGTTGTTGTTGTCCCATCACAGGGGTAGCCATCCGGTCTTCTTCTTCTACTCTGCTGTTCCTCAAGCTGTCTTCTATCCTGAGGGAGGAGTAGAGAAGCTGGTCAGTCCTGGATGCATGAATATTTCCTTCTTCTCTTCTTCCTCTGGATAACTTCCACACTCATACAGCGCACATTTACTCGCAGGTTTGGTATGCACATCTTCGACCGGTAGTTACGGTTTCCGCAACCTTCGGTCGGTTTGTCTGATTTTAGTTTGTTTCCACTATGTTGACTACATTAATCCCGGTTCCCACCACCACTCACACACACTTTCACACTTGAGCGTCTCTTGCTGGAGTTCCATGCAAGGCACTCTATACTGCTGGAGTTCCAGCAGCGGTACACTATTATGCTAGTATATTATTATCTTGTTATTAATGTTCACATTGTTTTGCTATTTTTATTTTCTCACTCTGTTAAGTTTGGATAGACGTTTTTGCATATCCGTATATACTTTTACGTTCTTGTTCTGTTATCATTAATGTCAATAACTCGCGGATGCCGCTGTCGACGCGCAGGATCCGTCTCGCGTACATAGAACATTGCATTGTTTTGTCCGATGGTCACTCATACATTTTCATATTCGTGAAGTCATGCTTATTCTTGCCCCGCTCCAGGGTGCGCCCCCTTTGCCAAGAATTTTATTTTGTAGAATGATGAAACTTTCTCCGCCGTCTCTCGGAGGACCGGCACCAGCTCTGGAGTTCTCAGAACTTCCGTGACGGGTCTTTCCCCCAAAATGGCTCTTTGTTCTCTGACTAGATCTTCAGTCTCTTGGCATCTAAGAATCTTGGCACAGTCAACGTGTTGGATTCGTTTCTTTCTTATCTTTTCCTCTTTCAACCTTAGCTTCAAATTGGAACTTTAGTATAAAATATGTGCGAAGGAATCGCCCTAACCAGTTCGTTTTATTTTATTTGCCTCCAATATTATTCGCCTTTCTTCTAGTTTCTTCAGCACTTCTTCACGGCGCGTCTTCTTTTCTTTAGTTATTTAGTTTCCCAGTTTTCTCCATATCCACATTTAAAATGCTTCCAATCTTGTTTATTTGTTCCTTCTTGGAATCCAAAATACATTAAATAAAGCCACATAAAACTAATTCCTTAAATGAGTATATAAATGGTCCCCATTATTAAAATCAGAAAAATAAACTACTTATCTTGTACCCTTTCAGTTAAAACATGATACAACACAGTAATTCTGCAAGACCCCCAATTTTCGGGGTGTCATCACTTCAAATTCCCGAGTCCATGGATCTTTTAACTTTAAGATTTTCTGCGGTCAAAATGCAATACAAATCTTCCAAACCTCCACTTACACCCTCCAAATTTTGACTTTACACCCCCACCCCAAACAGAAAATCCTCCCAGAATATATGCCCACCCTGTATTACTATAAAGCACGTGTTAATTAGTACGGTCAGAGTTCAGTTGCCTACTTTCCTTTGTTTCATTTACAATATGTACAGTTTAGAGTGTACTGTGGAACTTCTGCTAGTGTGACCTCTATTTAGGCGACAGGTTAGCACGGTTGCTTTTTGCGCTCATGGATACGGTTTCAATTCCCGTCGGGGTCCATAAAACGAAATGTTTTTCAGGACTGACTTTATGAATAACTACAGATTCCGTACTTAGAATTTCGCCAGATTGGATTAGAACTTTAAAAATAATATTCAATCAATTTGGTTAAAGTGGCTGATATAGTTTATTATAAATGTTACAACTATTTGTTTCTTAAAACAACACGTGTAATTGTTGTTCATTGTTGTAGAAAGCAATACAAGTAAAAACGTTGAACGAAATCTTGTGGTTATTTCTTTGTCATTTCTTGAGTGGAATTAAAATCCAAAATTGATAGATGGCAGTGCACGCTTTATTTTCTTGAAATTTGTTTCTACTTACACTAAAATTTCTTCTGTAAATTTTAAAACTAAAATAGATTTTCAGCGTTAGTTTTAGCTGCAAAGTATTCTTATTTACATTTATTTTTACAAATTTTAAGCCTAATAACAATTGTTCCAATTGTCCCACAGTAAGCTACAAACCGCATTTCGTTATAATCCAGGGAATTTATAGTAATGTATATAGATAATACTTCTCTAAATACCGAATGGTCTTGATTGCTTGAGTGATATATTGATCAATAAGTAGATTGATGTTGACAATCTGAATATGAGCATGTAAATAAATCCATATAAATTAAATTTTATTTGGAAACGTGAATTTGTTAAATATTGACACACATATATAAGTTTTCCGTCAATCTAAAACATAACTTAACCATTAGCATATATTTTGAAACTTTGCGTTGATTTTCAATGTTAACTCGCTTCAAAATGCAAACGTTTAAAATCAATATCAAACATTTAATGTTCAACGTAAAAGCACTAGATATAACCGAAAAAGCTTGGTAATGAAAACCTCCTTCTTCTTGGTTAATTGACCACCATAGATGTGAGTGCTGGCCATTCCATCATTTAACCGAAATTGCATAACTAACAATCAAGATTATATAAAATCTGTTACTTTTAATGGGAGCTAACGTGGAAACCCATGTCGTGCATCTTCCATCTGTATGTCTGACTCATTTCCACTTCATCACATCTTCTACCTTTGTTTAAAATGGAATTCAGTTAATTTACATTCCTGCCCCTCTAAATATTTCTAAAATGTGTTTCTACATTAATCTTTGTATAATTTAGTTTTTATGTCGTTTGGACAGTTTATATCAACGTTCGACAATCATACATCATAGGTAAATGCACTGGTTATATTCTCATTGAACAGATCGACATATTAGTTTCTAATATAGAGGACAGTTTCCTAAATGAGCTACATCCTATATTGCAAACCGTATTATTAACTTTTCTTGCTGGTTCAGCTACCTCAGGTAATTATGCCTACTAACTAAGTCAATCCTCACTCCTTGATCTTAACTTTTATATCTTCATCTTTTTGGTTGTACAGAATTTTTTTGTTTTATTTAAATTCATTTTAAATACAAGGAAAACTGATTAAAACTTACAAACGGATGGTTGAACGCTGGGATCGAACTCAGGATCTCTCGAGTTCGATACTAAAGCTGTACCAACTATGCTATGGCAACTCTGTGCATAAAATCACGATATTTAACAGGAATTTCACTAATTAATAATACACTGCTCAGGAAGTACCTAGATGGTGCACAATTGCATTTAAACGAAACTAAAGAAGATTCCAAACAGCAACAAAAGTAGCGGAGGATGTTGTACGAAGTTTACTATTATGATTGTTTGTTTCCCGCACCTCCGTTCTGATATAACCTGCTTATTTATTTCTCATTATTATTAATCTAAAGTAACATCTCTTATAGTTAGTTACGTTACTTATTTTGTGTATAGCAAAGTGTTTTCTTAACCCACCAATTAATTATTATATACCCTTAAAGTTGTATCAATTTCTGATAAGTATGATCTCTGTTGTTCTCAACGTGGAGTCTAACATTTCAGTATGAGTAACTTTATTAAACATGGTTGTATCTTAGGCGAAGACATGTACATTACAGCATCCTTTGGGTATAGTTAAAAGGAGAGCATACACAGATCCCAGAAAATTGCTAACACGTGGACGAAATTGGAGTACTGTAGATCCCCATTTTTAAGAGGCTAACTAATTAAATATATCTAAATAGTTATCAAACACTTGTAGAATAGAACAGCTGATGAATTACTCGTTTAAAACGAAGAACTATCCTACATTTTATTTTTTTTATTTATTTTAATTCTATAAATGGAGCAGCTCAAAAAGAAATAGAAAACCTCAATAATAGTTCCGATTTACAAAAAAGGCGATAAATCGGACTCGAATAATTACCGCAGAATCTCATTACTTCCAACCTGCTACAAAGTATTAAGTAATATACTGTTAACACGTCTAAGCGTATACGTAGATGAAATAATTGAAGATCACCAATGTGGATTTAGAAGAAATAGATCCACGTTGGACCAGATTTTTGTATTGAGACAAATTTTGGAGAAGAAATAGGAATACAATGGGAATGCAATAATACACCAGCTATTCATTGATTTTAAGAAAGCATATGATTCTATCAAAAGGAAAATTTTTACAGTATCTTGATACGATTTGGAATTTAAAAAAAAAAGTTCAACTTGTAAAGATGTGTCTTAGCGACCTCATAAGCAGCGTACGGATAGGTAATAATATGTCAGATAGTTTCAATATTTGCAACGGATTGAAACAAGGCGATGCCTTGTCACCACTATTGTTTAACTTTGCGTTAGAATATGCGATTTTAAGAATTAAAGGGGACAAAAACTGACTATAATTGAATGGTTTGAATCAACTGTTTGTATACGCGGATGATGTAGATTTAATAGGGGACGATATAGATGCACTACAAAGCAACACCGATGTCTTAGTAAAAACGTGCGATGAGATAGGTCTACAAATAAACATAGATAAAACAAAATACATAATAACAAGCCGAAACACAGGGAATGAATAAAATAAAACATAAAAATTAGGGATGAGGTCATAGAGAAAGTAAACATATTTAAATACTTGGGAGCATACGTAACAAGCAAAAATGAGGTCATGGAAGAAATAAAAAGTCGCTTAGTATCGAGTAACGTATGTTTGTATTCAGTCCAAAAACTTCTAACATCGCGATTAATATCAAGGAAATTGAAATTGAAAATATACAGAACGGTTATTCTGCCGGTAATACTTTACGGTTGCGAAAGTCGGAGTACAACCCTAGCAGAGGAACATAAATTACGTGTATTTGTAAATAAGGTTTTAAGAAAGATATACAGGCCGAAACGGGACGAGATGACTGGAGAGTGGAGGAGACTACATAATGAAGAACTCCACGCACTATATGATTCACCAGATGTTGTAAAAATAATGAAATCGCGACGTCTAAAGTGGGCAGGCCATGTAGCTCGGATGGTGGAAAAACGAAGATAATATTCAATCCTGGTTGGAAGCCCGGATGGAAGAAGGCCATTGAGAAGACCGTGGAGGACAATATTAGAAGATATCTTCGAGAAGTAGGTGTTCGTGATGAAAACTGGCTTGATATTGCCCAGGATAGAATCCAATGGTGAACGTTTGTTACTGTGGCGATGAACTCGCAAGTTCCATAAGCCATAGAGTTAGTTAAATTTTAATTCTATCTATGGTCGCTTTAAGGACCTTTGAACTATTGTTCCTAAGTAACTTCCTGAACCTTTAAAAAATAACACATGTGATCATATAGATTCTAGTTTGCATCTAAAATTTTAAATAAGTTGCTAAGGTTTGCGTAATTTTAGGTCCTGAAACGCCCTCTATTACATGAAATTGACTTGCTCTCTCACAGTTTACGATAAAACATTGATATTGTTATCGTTAGAAGGGTACGATAAAGCTCTATTACGTTTAATTTAGGGTGATTATCGACAACTACAAGCTCTTCATTTGAAAGGAGCAAAACATTTTTTTTAAATTTCATCAGCCAAATTTAAATATGATCGCATTGTATATGAACATCGCATTGTAAACATCACATTTTTTCCTCAACATTTTTTAGGTCTAAGAGGGATGTCACGACGATATTCTGACTACCCCGGCGCATACATAACATGAAACATAGTATCAAGTGTAGGCTCCCTATTACCACTAATTGCAGTTCTTATACTAGTATTTATTGTGTGGGAAACCCTCTCCAGTTCATGCCCTATTCTATTCCCGGATCAACAATCAACTTCCCTAGAACGATACCAAAATTTACCCCCAGCCGAACATAGCAACTCAGAAATTCCTATCTTAGCTACTTAATATCTAAGATGGCAGATAAGTGCAAAGTATCTAAGCCTCGGAAATAAGACTCAACAGCATCTTTCTTAGAAACGTCAACCTGAAACCAAGTAAGACTACAAGACGCCAGATCCCAATTATAAAACAAATAACCTTTTTCCATGATCACACTATACTCATCATCATAACAGTTACAATACTTGTAGGCTATCTACTAATTTCTGTCATATTCAATAAATTCATTAATCGGTATCTATTACAAGGTCAAACCTTAGAAACTATTTGAACAATCCCCCCAACAATTATATTAATTTTTTGACCTTCTAATGATGGGGTGCCAAATTAATGGTCCCTTTATCATGTTCAGATATTAGTTCCACCAATCATCCATAGATCTCACAAACAGATGTATCAAACTCACATATTTTTACTATGTCCTTTAGAAAACAATGCATATCTGCTCTGGACGGTTTAATGCTATATTTGCTTTGCACATGCTTCAAATCACAAAATTATTTTTGTGGACAACATGAGTTAATATATATCAGTTGGTTACACTATTCCAAGGCAATATGTAAAGAATACGCAACCAAATCAAAGAAAATACTAAAGTAGTTGAATGGAAAAACCGAGAAAACATGCAACAATTTTTAGATTTGGTGGTTAGATGAGTCCTTCAATCGGATTCAAATTCACCTAGAATTAAAATTTCAGATACAGTATGTTTAAATATTTAACATAGAGTAATTCCGAGATATATTATTATTCGAATGAGATGGTAAAAGCTTCTATTTATCACAGTAGTAGTATCCAAATCTCAATGAAACGCAAATGTTCAACAAGCTATTACTAGAATCAAAGACTTGCGGACTGCAAAGTTACATTCACATTTGGTTCCCTCTGCGAGAAATGGAAGCTCTAGCTATCTCTTCAGCCATCAATCCTGGAATTACTCTTCCTGGTCTTACACGTCTTTACTTTTTCCATCTGACTGTTGCTGTTATTTCAGAAAATAAATTTCAGAGATAAATGTCCGTATATAAAGCGTTACTGTCCTGTACTAGCGTACTATATCCTTCTTAGTCAGTCATTGCAGTGAACTAATCTCCACATGTATTGTTGTGTACATGTCTGCATGAAACTATTGTTGTACTAAGGAACAAAGTATAACCTAAACAAAGTAAAGCTACATAAAGTCTTCTCGTCTTTACAAGATTGTTCTGAGTTGTGAGGCAAGGTATATATCATTTTGGGCAAGACAATACTTAGCGATTTTGAATATAATACAAGAAATAATAGTGCGGCATGCATAATTAACTATCAAATGATACATTTGATTTCTAACGGTGTGTACAAAAATACCTCCATTGTGCGAGATGTTTAAAATTGATGGATAACAGTTATGCTAAGAGGCCTGAAGTAAGTCTATGGCAGGTCCCAGTGCGTAGCTGGTGCTGATAAATCCAAGTGTATGGAATGAATAGGAAGAATTGCATTTTGAAATGGGTTGGCAACACTGACGACTGCGACACCATATACAGCTCAAGGACCTGTGCCAGTATCTAATGCACATATGTGCAAATGTTGTTGAAAATCAATGCACATTTTATGTTTAAAGTTGAGAAAATAATTTTAAAAAAATAAATTAAGTTGGTAGCACTGACATTTGAGGCTGCAGTGCCCAAGGGCGCCGATCCCGAGGGGAGCTTTGGAGGCTCTGGTCCCTCAAACTTGAAGTGGGGCCTAAATGATAAGGTGAAATCGGTTCTCCTATTTCTACAGTTCATGGTCATTCGTTTTCCCTTTCTACTAAGCTTATCTACCTTTGGCAAATCTATTTCATTAATAAATTCCTCCCTGAAACTCGTGTGCTGCAGTACTTATATAAATTACATCACGGATAATACCCCTCTCCTGGCTAAAGGAGTTAATTCGTGCATTGCTTGTATTGTTTCTGGAGTTTCGTGCATAACATCGATAAAGACCATTTAGTAAGAAAAGAATGAAGGAAAAAATGAAAACGTATTTTCTGTTGTTTAACGCTGGGAACGCCAAGATCGGGTCATAAGTGACCCATACAGTCAAAATATTATTTTTGTCCATTAGTCATTAAATGGAAGAGTGAAATTCCGTGTATTCTTCACGTACCTGTCTAAACATCTTATGGTAGAAAACGACGTTAAACTCATGTATTTATTGTGTAATAATTTAAGAAAATCAAGCACGATTCAATTTGACCCAATCTTGGCGTTTTGAGTAACTATTTTTAAATGCCATTTTATATTAAAGTAAGTTCTTGTCTATTCTAATGATCACACGTCTCTTTCCAAACGACTTACACTTTATAATTTCTCAATGAAGGAGCGAAGAAACGTGGACGATGTTGCTTGTGTAGTGGTAAAGACAAGTACTCCGCATACTGTCAGTAATGTAGTCGCTTGATTTGCAAGAATCAGAATACAACAGATACGGTGTGCTTTACATGTGAGAGTGAGAGAGTAAGGTAGTTTGATTCTGGTAATTTTATATGTAGTACTTTATATGTGTAAATAAGTAAGAGACTCATGGTACGTACCTTCATTTTTGTGCAGCCATGAAAGTGGTTACAAGGTTAATATGAAGTATTATTTATTCTGTATTTTTCATTATTTTGTAGTATCTACTTGAAAAAATAAAATACAGTAAATAAATACAATACAATGAAATAAATGCAATACAATGAATACATCCATACTCTAAAATACCTTGATTTTGAAAAGGTATTTTATTTGATACGAGAAATATACATGGGTCGAAAATGACTCATCTTGGCGTTCCGTGAGATGAATTTATCTTAGCGTTCCGAGGGTTAAGGATAATTCATGGTGATTTTGTCACATACAAACATAATTTCAGAAAAAGAAACATATACAAGTAAGCGACAAGAAGAACTCATACAAAGGTAGGAGTAGACCTGCACTTGGAAATATATTCTTCAAACTGCTGTTTGGATGCAATTATTGTTTACCGTTAATATCGTAATTTTGAGTATCTAATACAACATATAAATAGGGAAACTATATACAGCGGGTAAGAAAAGTATTTGAACAAGTTCAACAAAGAGGAAAAACAGACTGTATCACGTAAAACACGGACTATTTCGAAATCTCTTGCCCTTTTATGATAATTTTGATGCCTTAGATAGAATACTATTGAAGTAACTACCACTCGATACACCTGTAAGGTAACAGGCAACGAGAGAGTGAGGACTACGTAAATTCATCGCAAAAAATTATTTGGACAACCCAATACTACTCTCGAAATAAATGTTCTAGATATCCTTTTGTGTTCAAGAGCAGTCTACTTAGTGTATTGAAGCAATCTACACAGCGTCAGTAAAGCCAAGTTAGTTTGCAAGACATACTTTACCGTTGGATACATTATAAAGAAACATAAACCAGAGCAATTATTGCGGAATAGAATCCATTCTGGCCAACCAAGAAAACTAACTGCGCGGAATGAAACTTGCATTCATCATTCTGTGAATAGAGCTCAAATAATTAGTGCTATAAGTTTGGCTACTTCACTCACTTAGGACATGCAAGTTAATGTTACAGCAAAAACAATCCAAAATTCATTGAAAACATTGGGATTTACAAGCTGTGCATCCAGGGTATGAGTACTGGCCACTCCATTAGTAATTACACAACCCCAAATCATAACAGACCCTCCAACCTTTTTACCAATTGAAGCAATGTTCTGCTTTCTGAAAGCTTCATTCTTCTTTCGACACACGTCCTGATATCCATCACTACAATACAAGTTTATCTTCGTCTCATCCATTAAAGTGAGCAGTTCCAATGTTGTTCAACTCACTTTGTTCCTCATGCTGCTTCGTTATGCCTGACACGGTGTGGATTGCTTCAATACACCACGCACACTGCTTTTGTACAGAATGGGGTATCTAGAACATTTCTTTCGAGAGTTAGTATGGGGTTGTCCAAATACATTTTTCCGATGAATTTACGTAGTTGTCAATCTTTCGTTGCCTGTTACGTTACAGGTGTATCGAGTAGTAGTTATATCTATAGCATTCTATCTAACGTATCAAAATTATTATAAAAGGGCAAGATATTTCGAAATGGGCCACATTTAAGGTGTGAAAAGTCTGGTTTTCCTCCTTGTTCAACTTGTCCAGATATTTTGTTTCTCACTGTGGGTGAGACAAAAGCTTCTTGAACCATGCCTGTCGAGATAGAGAACCCAGAATTAAAAGAAGAAAATCAATATTTGTCCAATAAAGCAGTAGCGCGACGGAAGGGTGAGCCGGACAGAAAGAGAACCACATTTGGAAAAGCTGAATAACTCCTCTGCATAGACTAACATTAGTTTCTGTTATTTCCTAATTTTATTTTCTAGTAACAGCAGAAAATTTGTTCTTATTAGTTAGAACATAATATGCTTTAGTGAACTTTTCTTAACGTTATACAAACATAGTTAAATTCTGTAATAGCAGGGGCAGGGGAAGCCTTCATAATGACTATATGTATATTTTATAAGTGTGTTCTTTTTATGAATATGCAATATTTGGCAAAATCTGAATTGGATTTGTATCATATGTGCCTTCTTAGACCCTTATCCGACAACAACAAAAAAAATATCTGAATAACAGAAATCGGCGCCCTTGGCAGTGCCCATGGTGGAAAGCCTAAACTTTAGCTGAATATACTGAAGAACAATTGTTTAGCTTTATAAGCAAATTATTAGCAGAATAATTACAAATTAGCAAATATATTAGTATGAGACTGGTAGTCACAAAGTTTTGCTACCTAATAATGTGATATATCTTCTCCTAGCTTCCGAATGAAAATAAAAAATACCACGTATGTTGTAAACTGTCCTTCGTTGGAATAGCCACTAATGATTTGTCGATATTTTAAATTTGTTTTGTCTTTATGTCAATCTGTCTATAAGAATGAATTTGGTGACGATTCACTCTCTCTGTATGCAATTTATTTTAACTGTAGATACTTGTACTTAAATTGACGTAAAACATTTGGAATTTCTTTTTTTCTTTCCACTTTCATTTTCCATTCACGTAACAATATAGGACTAGCTCCTACAGATTTTCTGAACAGTACTTTTGTACCACGTGCACTTCTGGGCATTGTCTTTTGAAAACCACAGGCAAAAGCTGCTTCTCCATTTTATCTCCAAAGTGAGTTAAGAATAACATCTCTGTACATCCTTAAACATCCTTTCTAACAAGCTATCATGTATAAAGAGAATACCCGTGTACTCTAATGCCTGTAATTTTAAAAGCAGTTACTGCAATCTCCATCTCTTGTTCATCCATAAACAATAACAGATAAAATTGGTCGACGAATACGACATATTTATTAGATTTCTACAAATGTTTTCAAGCATGGTTTTGCAATAAATTTCTCTTTTAAAATGGTAATATGCAGTAAGCTTCAGAGAAAATATTTTGTTTTCACAGACAAACATTCAACATGTTTCATTCAAAGTTGTATCTTCAACTAAGTTTTTAAGAAACCAACTAAAAGAAATATATCTTTAGAAACGATTTGAAATGTTGTACATTGATGTAGTACTAACATGTTCAGAACATGTAGAAACTGCAAGGAATATGTACACGAGTGTGGAATATATAAAAATTCTCTCGAATATTTTCTGTAGATAGACAACAAAATTGCAAAGTATTCTTATATATTAAGAACGCAGAGATGCATTGGTATATAAATGTATTAACATTACATATTAACGTTTATCGCACTAGGCCTAAACCGTTGAGACATATGAAGAGTCTAGAAGACAACTGATGAAGTAAAAATGATGAAGAAAAGAGTTCAAGGTGGTCTTTTGTATAGTTTATATGGGACAGAAAACTGTCATATATGGTGTAAAAAAGCCTTGGACCTTAATGTTTCCATGTATAGGATACAGATACATTTGTGTAACATATATTTTACATTAGATTACCTAGAACATTTTTATTACTCAATTTCATTCGTATCCCTTAGCTTCTGTAGTCCACATATGAGTAACACTAACATCACTCAGGAGGTATGAATATTAACCACATGTTTCGTTGAGAAAGAGGGTTGCAAAGTTCTGCAATAAATTACAATTTAGTCGTTCTGTCAGTGACGTTATAGTAATGTCAAGAAGGTGCAATTATTGAATTTACCTTACTAAGTATCGCAATTAAAAGGTAAGGAGAAAATTATCATATAATGGAACACACTGGGACAAACAATAAGTCAAATATATGACTTACACCCTAGAGGAAAATATTTCTAAGTAAAATGACCCAAAAGGGACACTTGCCTTTGCAGACTCCTGTGTAAGGAGCTACACTACGCGATGCAATATTTTTGGAAACTGTATGGTGAAATTGAAATGAATCTTCTCTGCTTTCCAGCAATGAAATATTTCCTGGGAAATTAAAATAAATTCTTAAAATATATTTTCTTCTTAGGATAAAACAAATAAATAACTATTGTATTGTTGCTTATTATATCGAATCAATCCCCACCACCACCATCAAAATTGTTACATTAGTTTTAATATGCAACATAACTTCTAAATTGTCATATATTCTATCCATTACAATTTAAGGTTTACGTTAAAAGCTATTTACGTCTAATGATAATTTGGAGCCACAAAACAGTCGATAACACAACTCATTGAACCTTCTTTGTCAGAAAGCCGTGATATGACTCAATCTGTTGTCCCAAACAAATACAGCTCTATTTCAATTACATCCGTTTGCGATATCGTGGAAGGACATTGTGGAATCATCGTCTGTCATTTAAGCACATTAAAATATATGATATATGAAGTTCTTCACTAGTAGTCAATTCTATTCCAAAGAAATACTACTTACTTCTGCTTCAAAGTTTAGCGATAAATTTACAATATACATAAACCAAAAACATTTTGTCTTACAGAAAGAGGACCAATTCGGAAGCAACAACTGAAAGAGTGAAAAGGTGGATTTTTGATTTGAAAATGTTTTATTTCCATTTAAGGTGTTCAG
>JAGDQP010043469.1:0-10908 GCA_022664845.1 Lepisma saccharinum | reverse complement strand
TAATGTTAAAAAAAAAAATCTTGTTTTACAGAGCACCATTAAGATCGGCAAGGGAAAAATCTGTTTTTGAGTATAAATTGTTTTTTTTTCTTTATTCTCTTTTCAATTTCTTCTTCTTTCTCCCTTCTTAATGTTGCCTCCAACTATTTAAATTATATTATTGGCAATTTTTTTTTACTCTTAAAATGTATGTTCCTGTTGGGCATTAATATTTTTTCTCTCTACAAACACTGCATATCCTGTAGAACATACAATGCTACTTTTTTTATGGGTGAATATGTAATAGGTTGCCATGTTTATTACTTAGCGTTATTCCCACCTAATTTCTTCTGATTATTTGTAAATTTTCATGGTCCTAATGTAGAACATTTCTTCCTTAACAACTTTGTGCTTTTCTATTGTGTCCTTTCTTCTCCTTCAAATGGCTGTCTATTACCTTACGCACGGTAAACATTTTTTTTGTGCCTTTTTATTACACAAATGATAGCTTTAATAGATTTTTTTTTTAATGTAGTTTTTGTCTTTTCATTTAATGGAAATTAAATTAGTTGTCAATTCATAGAGAGCGCTAAAGTAGATAACCATTGATGTTGGATTAGTTTTAAGCCTCGCTTGAAATGAAAGCTCTTGTCGTACAGTTTTACGTACTGCAATAGGCGTAACAAGTCGTCCCTCTTTAGGTCATACAAAACTTCAGTACGTTGACTCTGTATGAAGATAGGAAAAAACTCGCGGATGCAACACTAGTGATCAGAGATACTTCCAATTTTAGACAGTGCGATAATTATAGGACTGCCAATTATAGCCTATGAAGAAAATAATTCCAGTAAAGCCCCATTGCCGAAGAAATGTTGAATGCGTTTAGTAATGACGAACAAAACTTGTGGAATTCTTGAAATATTTAAAATTTAAAAAGAACATTTAGAATAGGTAATGCCTTAAAGTGTTTTAAATAGCCTGAAATGTTCTTTGGGTCATCGCTACTTGCAAATAAGGGCATATCAGAGACATCTTTGTGCAACAGTATACATGACTTGTGTACAACTGTACATAGTTGAATTCTAACGTAATGACAACAACATATTCATCTCAAGAAAAAAAAATAGTAATTATAGGTGTTGTAAACAGCGTTATCAAGCACGCGTAATGGATATTTGAATATTGAGCATTACATGTTCCTTGTTCATTCAACGTGTGCTAGGCACAATGCCTACTGATATTCAGTGTTATCAGCGAAATTAATGTTTTTTTTTGTTTGTTTTTTTGACAGCACACGATAATATCCTGTGAAAAAAAAAACTGTTTCCTCCTTTTTTGCTTATTAAGTACGTACTCTATTAATAATAGTCTGCAGGACGAAGTAATGAAATCAAGGCTTAATTACAAAAACGGCCAGAAAGAGCCTATGCTGTCACCTATGGTGTATTCTATAGAATTATAAAAAAAAAAACAAAAAACAAAACGCTTCAGTTTATTTGGTAGTACTAACAAGTATTTATGTTAACGTTCCTGCAGTCAAGAAAACCAGGCGAATTTGAAACTTTGCAGCTTCAGATTTTGAGCATGTCGAACATTGTCGTCGATCTTTCTCTTCTGTATCACTAGAATGCAGAGATAGTGCATTGGTTTAAGGTTTATTCGCTGTTAAAACTAAAGAGGGAAAATGGACATATTTCTGGGTTCAAATTTCTTGATTCAACAAGTTTTAGGTAGTGTTCAATAAATTAAATAGAAAAAAAAAAATATGTAAGTTAGAGAATACAACGTAAATAACTATCCATTTCAAAGTTATTCGCAAAAAGAAATTTTTAGCAAGGGTGACACAAATTTTGTCGTTCACTGTGCATTGTGGTTCATAGCAAATGGCCAAAGGAAAATTCGAGAATATAAGGTTTAAATGAAGCGATTTACATGTTCTGCTTGTTAAGAGTTCACTCCTTCAAATCGAGAGGGCCGGTAATCTACGAAGTGGAAGAAGGGAAAGTGCTGATGATTTGAGTGTAAACTTTATTATTCGTGCTTATAGTTCAACACACAGAACACAAGTGTTTTCTTCGGTGCATGTGTTCACTTCACCCCTCTCCACCTCGTCTCTTCTATCTGCAAATTGTGTCTCTGTGTGTTGGTCTTCTGGGCAGATAGGAAGACACAAACAAATAGATAAATAAGTGACAGAAACTTGTAATACTCTATTTCAATCTGATATGCCTTGTCCTTGATAATAATAATAATAAAAACAATATTCCAAAAGATCTATCTGTATGCTACTCTCGATAACTTTTTGTTGTTGTATTAAGGTCAGTTATATTAATTTTCCAGTTATTTTGAACGTATGTAGACAAATGTTGTTACAGGAGAGATCCAGGCATTTTGGGCGGTCCATAGTCTATCTCTAGGTACGAAATCTACTGAAAATATGCACAATTATGCCTAACATTATTAATTTTTCATATAACTCAGTTTTGAAGGGGCACAGATCCTCCGATCCATCCAGTATGTCACTATTGTGTGTTAAAAATTGAATTCCCAGAGGGAGAAACGTATGAAGAACATAGATTTTTTTTTTTTTTTGCCACGAGCTATGTCATACCTCCAAGGCACCATTAGCTGGATGATTTGGCAACGTCGCTTGTATGTTGCCACCCCGTCCCACCAAAAAATCTAGATTATAGCCTAGGGTGAATTTCATGGCAATGGGAATTGTTTCAATTTCATTGCTGCCTAATAGCAAATTCTGCTTTTTTTCTTGTGACATCAGTGGCGTAGCATCCTCATCTTTATAGAGGAAGTCAAGACCAGTTGAATGATCTTCCGATACAATTGGATTACTCATAAAACTTGTTTCCAGCTGTATGTTTGTTAATAGCTGCAGGTAGTACTCAAAAGGACCATGGAATTTTGAATTTTATTTATGGTCTTTAGGCATCTAAGGTTCTGGCCGGGATAGGGGAGGGTAAAGGATTCGGGAAGGTATCGGCCAGGGCCTATGTTGAAGGTGCCATCCCGGCATTCGCGTGGTATGACTGATGAAAAACCCTGGAAAAACCTCAGTCAGCATGGTCGGCTGCTGGGATCGAACCCACAACCTCCCGAATGCTACACCAACTCTCTACCACTGAGCTATGGCGGCTCGGTTCAAAGGAAGATGGAGTGTACGTATTTAAGGAATGTTCAGAATCTACAACATATCGCAATTCAAGGTGAATTAAGAAGGATTTACAATTACATTGCTTCTGTTGCAACCCAAAGTGCTTCAGGTTTGAGTATATATCTGTGTATCAGATGGTGTTCTCTGAACAGATTGTTACTTGTACAGAAGTGCTCACTCGTGGAAATTGTAAGAAAGAAAATAATATTTTTTGTCTACATCAGCGTTCCGCAAACTGTGTTCCGCGAGGTCTGCCTTTGTGGTCCTCTGAGTCTAGACTAAATCTAGCATTAGTTAAAAAAAAAAAAAGGCTGAAAGTTCAAATTCGAGAGAATTCTGTATCGCACTGTATAGTTGAGAATTAGAAAGAGTCATATTGTCATTCGTTCGTGTTTTATTAAGCGCGCTCTTACTTTCCACTGTTCGTGATCGACAGGTCTTTTGTTGGTAAAGCAAATTCTGTTATGATAAATAAATGTCGTAAAGACCAATGAAATGTTCTTCATAGCCTTCAGGTATATTAAACATAAACTAATCTGTAGTTTCTCCCACTTATTAATCCTAATATAAATTTAAGCGAAATTTAATTAATATTGCTTGAAAAAAATACTTGCATTAATATATAACTCAAAACAATAAAGCATGAACAAAACGTAAAGAAAGCACTAAGTGTTCTTTTTGTGAAAATTGTGTTTTTACAGGAATAACGATGTTGTTACTTATATAAGAATCGTAATGAATCCTTCTATTGAGTGAATATAGATGGTGAAACGTGTTATTTTATATGAAAATAACATTTTAAAAACTATTGTTTTCTTGTAAGTTGGAAAATGGCACTTAGTTTTTAAATAGAAAAATTGCCTTCGAATAGAGCAATAGTACCTCCGCAGTAGTACCGTCCCTAGAACCTCCGAACCTATAAAATTGGTCCGCACTTGAAAATAGTTTGCGAAACGCTGGTCTAGACATCTATTCTATAATGTCAGTTAAACAAGACGAGTACTGTAGTTCTTTCCATGGTCTGTCTTGAGTACATCGACATGATAAATTAATATTTAGAAGAAAAAAAATAGACGTGCGGGTTTGCATGTAAGAATGCAATTATTTAATATTAATAATAATAATGTTACAGAGTGAGTGTGTGAACCAATAGAAAGATGGTTTCTTTTTCGCAGCTCGGGTGACAGTAAACGGGAAAGAAATTTCCCATGCTGTATCAAGTCTTATTCAATTTAATTAGCAAGGAAGTATTACTCTTTTAGTAAGATCACACACCAGGCTGGGGGGTAATTACTACAATAAGAGCTTCAGGATAATTGCAAAGTGAAAAAGAAAAAGGACAGGTTTAGAAAACTAAAAAAAAAGCAAGCAGGAAGTCTATACCCGTTTTTCTTCCCTTGTATTTTTTTTTTTCGGACAAGATGACAATATTTTGGTTTTTAGGCTCGACTTCATGATAACCCGCCTTTTTTTCTTTGCTAAATAATGGTAAAAATGATAACCACATGGTAATATATAACGAGTCTTGTATGAAAAGTGTGCTTGAATGTAAACATATACAGGTGCTTTCTCTAGGAACTTTGGAAGTCTTAAATTGTTCTTATGTAATTATATCCTTATTATATATCCATTTTTATCATAAGACCAGAAGACTGAAAGCGTCTAAGAACATGTCAAATGCTAAAAGGAGGTGTTCTTTTTTAAGCCTTCAAGGGAAATTCACAAATGAGGAATTAATTGATGACGATTATATCAGAACTGACTGTAGTTAGTAACAAGCAAGGCTTTCCCCGGATATCTTCAGCACAAATAACAAACATTTGCGTAGCGTTTGTCTCGAAAATCATCATTATACAGTTGTGCGGAAAACGGCAGGTCCTTCAAGGTCTTTCAATTCATCCCAAATCTTGCGTTTTTTCTCTTTCTTTTAGTTCCTTAATATTGTCAAGAAGTGATATTAGTTGTCTTCCTCTTTTTCTTGTCCTGCAACAATGCCCTAACCAGTTTCTTTCTGCTTTGATTGTCTCACCTGATCTCTTTAGTAGTTTCTCATTACATATCTTCTCTGTTTTTTTTCATTCTTCTTCATATTCACATTTCGAAAGTTTCCAAATTTCTTTAGGTCATTCTTTCGTACACAGGAAAGATTTAATCTTTTTGGTGAATACCTTCTTCATCATGCTATTCTCATCTTTATATATCTTCTTGACATTCTATATCCTCATCCTCACTTATAATAATATTCGAAGGTTCTCCTTTTTCTCTTCCAATTTTGGTGTGTGTTGTGGTTCCCTTTATTCCAATTACTACCTATTTCAGTTTCTTTACCATCATTTTCGCTCCATGTTGTTCACAGCTATTCTATAGCTGTATTAATATCTTGTTAAGTAATGAATCATTTTCTGCCATTATCTAAAACGCTAAGAACCATTGTTAAAAATGTAAGAATATCCATACTTAACAGATGCGACGGTTAGGGCTTGAATCATAGATACTTAATGCCGTAAGTTCAATTCAGTATGACGTTTAGTTTATGAAATAACACCCGGTCTTGTAAGTGTATCAAAACAAAAGATATTATGTTTGTTATGCCCGTACCGGTTAATTACCTGTTTGTTGTTATAAAAACCGTAGCGGACATTCCTATGTACTTCCACGAGGTTTTTTCTAAGTAAAAAAATATAAAGTATTTTGTAAACCACATGCGCTTCTTAGTTCTTTCGACGAGCAGGGGTTCCGCCAGGATTTCCAGTGTGAACGGAGTGTAAGGTAAAAATTGCGGGGCTTTAGCAAGATTTCTGCCAATTTTTAATTATACTTCATTTTTAAGTTGGGTAGGGCTGCTCGAGAATTTCGGGAAGACACGCCCCCATTGAGAAGTCTGGCAGAATCCCTGTCGACGACTCTCGGTTCGTTACCAGTGTGCATAACCTTTAAGAAGAATATATCAAGGTCATATTTGCAGTGATATTTCTGCTATGATAACAAGGGAAGTGACGTAATGATTTTTCATTTATTTTATTCTTTGCAGTCACATGCAATAAGACTAGATGATTGACACATCTATAACATTAAAATACTAAGCTTCCCCACTGTCTGAGTACTTATTTGTGTTTTTCCAACTATTTATACAAAACTACACCTTCAGCTCCCAACATTGTAAGCTTATGATATAAGGGTTTCACATAAACAAGTACAGTCGCTATCAGTTGAACCATGAGAAAAGCTGCCCTTTATAATCTCAACAATGAACAGGGTTTAAGAAAAACTGAATATACAACGCATTATTATTTTTTCTTATATATTTTGCGTGGATAGATCATTGGTGCGCGTATTCCCTGTGCAATGTGCATGCCCCGTGAACAGTGCATGGGGGTGTGTGGAAATAGCTTCCCAGATATTCTCTACCAACGGCACTAAGTGAGATGGGGTGGTCATTCCAATACTCGGCCGCCTTTACCTCCTAAGGTGCCCAGGAGTACCAAGGACACTCTGGTACTCAATTTGATAGGAGCCTGAGTGTACATAGGAGCACAGAAAAAATATCTCCAGTGTCCTGACCGGGATTTGAGCATAGGTCGCCCGATTCGTAATCAGATGCGCTACCACCTGAGCTATGGCGACTTCATTGCTAATATATTACTTAAAAATGTCCATCCGCTCCGTACAACTGCTATTCTGGGTTGCTACATCAGAGATGAATCTGTTAATGAAATATACGATATAATTAGCGGTCGTAGGCTTACGAATATTTTGTTAATTATATAATAGAGAAATGTAAATTTCGTTCAATGATGAAAGCATTTGCGATTGTAAAGTCTTAAACCAGTGCAAATTCATAATGGATGCTATTCATGTCCTTGCATTTGCTGTGTTAAACTGTATAAGACCTCTCAACCTCAGGTACTTTATGACCACGAAGTTTCCTGGTCACCATTTTATGGAATCCCTTGATAATTTTAGTTGTTACTATGATGATTATTAATGTGAGCCGTTTTTTAAGCATTATAAGCAAGGAAATTTAAAAAACAAAACAAAAAACAAACATATATTGGGAAATTCAGTGACTAAATCAAATCGTACAAATGTTTCTTTTTTTTTCTTTAAATATTTTTCTTTGTTTCTTTCTTTTGCGTGCAATTACTATAATCTTTTCATCTTTCTTATTTGTTTGTTCTATCCGTCGTCCTTCTTTTTCTTCAAGAAATCACTAAGTCAAGACTAGAACCACGGGAAAACAATGCAAAATGCCATAGAAGCAAGGCATAGCGAGAACAAACAAAACTTCGCGTTGAAACCTTCTTGCGCGCGTTAAAGACACATGCTTGCGCATGATTCATGGGAACTGTGCAACGAATAGAATTTTACACGACTACTACTACTACACCATAATACTATAGTAGCTGTGTATGTATATGTGTACACATGGTATATGTATGTATGTGTGTGGGTGTACACATATGGTTTGTGTATATTTCTGTCATATGTATGACCAGCTTCCCAACGTATCATCTTGTGTGTGCATACGTGTACAGTTTAAACTACCTCTACCAAACTCTCTCAGCTGATAAATCAAGGCATTTCCCAAAGAAACGAAGAAATCGGAAATTTGTATTTTGCAATGGTAAATAAGTAAGAAGACAAAAAATATTTTGTACAGATATCCAGCACGTTAGGAATTATGTTTTTTTTTCTTTTTGTGTCTTAAAATCAAATTTAATATTGTTTCATCCAAATGCATTTTCCATGTGAATTAATGGTATATTTGTGTGTGTGTGTGTGTGTGTGTGTGTGTGTGTGTGTGTGTGTGGAGAGAGAGGGGGGGGGAGGTCGTTTATGAACAATTTCTATACCGTGAACAGTTCTAAATGATATAAATAAGTGTGTTACCTATGTTTAAATTTTAAAAAGTTTTCTTGCTGTACTTTTTAAAATTAAAGGCTCTCTATAAGCAAGAAATCTCAAAATACTTTACGCACTCTGAAACAATGCTAGTGATCCGTTTTATTAGTTCATGGTGGTTCATTTTTTTTTTTTTTTACGAAAAAGAAAAATTCCGTTTGTTTTAGTTCTATGATATATAGCGATTTCCACCTTCTTGCCATATATCCATATAGACCAATAATAATAGTAAAAACTAGAATATTGTTACATATATTAAGCCTGCAGTTCTTAACCTGTCAATGTGAATCGAATTCAATTATTTTCACCTTAAAATTATATTTTGCCCAATAGTACACAAAATGTTATTAGTATCCAGATTTCTTTCACTTAAAAAAAAATGGAATAACATTCTTTCTTACAATAAGAGAATATATATAGGTTTGGTAAAGAAAAAAAAACAGTACCAGAATTTTGCAAAGCTTTTCTCGCTTTAAAAAAAAAACAACAACATATGATTAAATATTCAGGAAAACAGAATAAAGATTCCAGTAAACTAAGTTATTGTTTAGTTCCTCGAGAGTCAAGTAATAGGCTGCATTAAATCAAACTTTTCAGTTTTCAAGATCACCATAAATAATTATTATAATTCGTATTATCCTCCTCCTGAAAATTTTTAAATTTTGTTTTTTTTTTTTGTTTGTAACATTACTTTAAATCGCTATGTTTTTTTGTTTTTTTACATTATATTTCTCTTCAAAATATTAAAAGAAAAAGTTATCAGAAGGAAATAAGTGTGCCCATGTAAGTTAAACTGAATATTTTAAATCCAGCCCCTCCTGAAAAATGTAGCGAACCATCATAAATATTATTCGGTAGAACTTGTACATTCTTCAAGAAAAAATAATATTTCAATATCTGGCATTTTCTAATTTCACATAGAAACTGGGGAGATAGGACTGGCTTTTTAAAGAAACCAATATAAAGGGGGGGAAAATAAATTAAGTATTTTAACTAACAAAACTCATTCTTATCGAAACTCCCATCTTGTCGACACAGATCTTGTTTTTCTCGTGATGAACGAAGTGAAACTGAGAAATTATTTATTATAACTTTATAAGATTATAACCTTAGCACAATGCGCCTCGCGATTCTGTCTTGTTATTGTGTTTTCTCGTGATGGTACATCGTATTAATTTCTTGTAAACCGTGTATTGCATGTTTTCAGTGGTCAACACATCAACATGAGCGGCAAAAAATAGTAATGATTTTTTTTTTCAAGAACAACAGGAGAAAACACACATAAAATATGCATAAAAAGTACCACAGAACACTGCGTACTGTATTACTATTACAAACACTCATGCCGATAAGTAAAAAGACAAAGAAGGAAAAAAAGATGTCTAGGAATATAGAGTTGTCTGAACACGTAATAACCCACTGCGAAAATTACCCGGTAGATGTAGCTGCCGCATTGCCTTAAGTTCGGTTTGGATTTGCGCGAGGACGTACAAGTTGTTATTGGGCGCTTTTCATGCAGCATTCTAATTTGCTATACGAGTTCTGTTGTGTGTATCCAGAACCCCATATTTTATTCTTGTTAGTCACAATAGACGACCACCATTTGCATATAAAATAAATAAAGAATAAAAGTCGAGAAACAGTGGCGGAGTATTGTGAGAGGCAAATTGGTAATGGAACACCCAAAGCGCAAATTAACAAAATACACGCTATCTTCATCATCAAATGTTTTTCTTTCCTTCTGAAAGAAAGAGGACAAAATGGATGAAGTTATTAGTAAAGAAACAAACAAAAAAGCACTTATAGTCGGTATCTATTGAGTTCTTACAGCGTGATTTTTTTTTTTACATCGATTTAGCCCTAATCAAAACTCTTCCACTAATTTTACTTGTATTTTCTTTTTTTTTTCTACTATGAGGCATGTTTTGCGATATTTATTTATTGTGTTGGTAATAAAATGAGAATTCAGGATACAGAAACATGTACCTTATTTCAGATGCTTACACTTATGAGAGAAGTATTAATTTCCTTTAGCACTTAATGGACAGTGGGATGTGAATGTATTGAATGTATATACATAATATAATATGGACGCTTGCGTGTGTACAAATAATGTAGGGTATATTTTCGTGCATTGTCACCGTTTTGTAATTTGCAGTTTCTTTATGTTAGCATCGAGGTTCCTATTTTGCTCCCCTTTTCGCCTGACTATTCATGCTGCTGCTTTTGTTTTGTTTTTTGTGTCTATTTCAAGTGACATCTCTTGTCTTGTTGATGCACTCTTTTAAGGTCAAAGAATACTTAAAATAAGCTTTCGTTTAGAAAGATCCTGCTAGACACAATTTAACATGTTAAATCAACAGAGAAAATCCTAGTGGGTTACAAAATAGAAATAACGAAATAAGAATTCCCCTTAAAACCTATTCAGCTAAGCTAGAAAAAAAGGGGGGGGGGGATTTTAATTGAAACTAGTGGACATTTTTTTGTAGATCCAAATTTCTTCAGTTAATGGAAATATTAATAAGTTATCGATGCAAGATATAAAACTAGAAGCTTCTATTACAGCTTGTGACCGCCTCGCTGGTCTAGTGGTTACCGTCACTGACTGGTGATTGTGTGGTTTCCGGGTTCAATTCCCGGCTATGCCAAGGGATTTTGTTTCCAAAGCGAGAGGGCCTGGAATGGGCCCACCCAGCCTCGTGATGCAATTGGGAAGCTGCTGTGAATAAGAAACAGTGGCGATCAAAGTTGAGAACTCTCTCCCAACACGTCTGGTCAGCGTGGGAGCAGTAGACTAACTCGTCCCTCCGGGAGAGGTCTCATCCACTAGTGGATTGAATATGGCTGTGAATTATTAT
>JAGDQP010043467.1:0-16211 GCA_022664845.1 Lepisma saccharinum | reverse complement strand
ATATATATATATATCAATAACTCTGGAAAACTCAGGGAAAACAGATTTAGAATTTGCGTGGGAACCCTGTGTACACAATTCAGTTATCTTATAGTTCTTTGTATAGTACGTAAAGAAACGGAAAGTCGCATTCTTATATTTTGAAAACGTCTTTGAACTATTTACTTACAGTTTGTGTCGTACTTTTCGACGTCATTCAATATTATATACGAACTAAGTGCTTCTTTTAACCCCCCTCCCTCCTTGGCTACGCCACTGATCTTGTAGTTTCCTAACACTTTTCAAAGTCAAAGTTCAGAATCCTGGAAGCTACCTTTTAAACGTTCAGCATTCTCCTTAGCTTTAAATCACAGCCAGAATCGGTCTGGTTACGTGGGAAGAGCTCAAGATGGATTATACCACTGATACCCCACCAAACACTCAACATCACTTTGCAGGAGTGGAGTGCACTGTTCCTGCGCCCCCCCCCCCATTCCATGTACCCACTGCCGTTTGCGTGTAATGTTATGGTAGAGAAGCCACTTTTCATCCCCGGTCACCATTCTGTCCAGAAATGGCTCACGTCTGTGACGGATGAGCAGGGAACTGCAGATGTCAACACGCTGCTGCTTCTGCTCAGGGGTTAACGCATGGGGTACTCATTTTCCGATATTCAGCACGTACCCAAGGTCCTGCAGATAACGATGTACGGTCGAATGGGTGCCATGGAGTTTCCTGACCAGCTCTTCAACAGTTTGCATTGGATTTGCCTCCACCGCTACTCGCAGGTCATTGTTGTCCAGCTGCACAGGTGTCCCTCCTCGTGGCTCATCGGTGAGGCTGGTGTCCCCAGACCGAAACCTCTGGAACTTTCGCACATCCACAGCCTGACCATATGCGGCATTGATGTTTCGTGACGCTGCGCTGGCTAGGTGTCCCTGGTGAAATTCATACAGCATGACATGTCGCATGTGGTCCTCAGACAGTGCCATGATCAAACAAAGCCACACTTCTAAAGCGTGGAGTAGACCGTTCTCTTGCTACACACTGCTGCACAATCAAGTGCCTTATATGACTCAGCTATGGCACGTGCCGTCTACTTCACTATTCGCTCGTCAGATCCTGTCATTACAGCGGTCATCGCACATACGACATTACTTAATGGTTAACCCAACACTTCAAACTAAATGTTAATAAAATACTCAGATCTGTTTATGTATAACGTCATTATTAACAAAATAACATAAAATATCTACTTGCAGTTACAATTAGAATTCTACAGATGAAAACTAATTAAATTATGTTAATCTATTCATATCTACTTACTTTAAAGTTTACTGGCCCGAAAATTGTTCAGAGACGATCACTGGCTGCAACAAATCTATGTGCTAACTCGTCCAGGTTGAACATTATTCTTCTGCCTCTGTGTCATGCTGTCTCTTAGGAATGTTTTGAGACGTTGTAGAGAACTGAATCTAAGTTCAACTTCACATGATGAAGTTTTCACCACTATCAAAAGACGAATCCAATTTTTAATGTTTCTGAACATTACCAACTTTCAGGATCAGTAGTTGATGAATCTTCAGAACCCTTCTAACTCTTTGGCGCCTTTTTGTCCGTGAAATGGGATTGAAATTCCAATCAACCACTTTCTTCTTTGCTTCATTTGGAGTTCCTTGAGAGTTCCTTCATGGCACTTATTCTGATCTCCCTCCGAAAACTTGAACAGCTTTCATAAAACTTGACAGTGTCTGTTGACAATCTTGTAATGATTCAAAATGGAGGCTCTGACATGAGAAGAGCCATTTCCTTTCCATTGGGATGTTTCCGGGGGCCTTGAGAAAGACCGTTTCTGCAGTAGCTAAGGTGTCTCTAAAGATCCGTTATTCCTCCCCTCCTCCTTTTACATCCGGGCTTGGGACCGGCATTGGCGGAGTTAAAGGGGCTCTTAAAAGAGCCGTTTTTTGTGCATCAACCTCCTGGAAGAATTGAGTGGAAAAAACCCACAAAGTCGCCAATCCCCGGTGAACATTCTCTACCGTGTGCCAGTACTTTCATTAGAAGATCTGATGAGTAGGGAAAATGGAATTAAGGAATCAGATTACTGCTTTAAAAGAGAGATTACTTATTACGAAATTTGCGTTGAGGAATTTGAAGCAGCCATGGTTGGAAGCAAAGGTGAACCTTCAGACAGAACTCACAAAAGTCTTTCGGCAGCTACCAGTAAAATTAACTGATCCTTGTAAAGCACAGCAAAAGGAAGATGGAATTATTTTCACACACTAAATAGAAGTCCGAAGAACTCATACCAGTCTGTTAATTATTTAGACAATGGCATCTATTTAAGTGAAAGAGCGAAGGTGACGAAGAGACTGACACTATCAAAGAAAAGCATACGCATGAGGCCTTCCATTCACACGGGTTTGCGGAGAAGTTACCTCGCTCCAGGAACCCTCTCACACTCGCTTGGGTTTGCGAAGAAATGGTCTCGCTCCAGGGACCCTGAGTCACACAAGTACTCCATGTTTCTGCCACTTCGATAGGTCAGTCAATTTCATCGTCCTTGTTGCTGTATTTTCCTCCACATTCGTGTCGGTTATCAAAATCGTAGAGATCCGCGATGAGCTCTTTGCGTTGCTTCTTTAGGTCGTGCAAGCTTAATTCAAAGTTCCTTTTTTTCCGTATCGTCTCTACAGGAGGAGGCGTCAGTTTTATTGGCATCTTCCGAAGAGGCTTCCTCAAGAAGTCGATGGTGTGAAGTTCGACCTCGTCTTGCAGAATGGCCAGCTCCAGTTCACTGATGCACACACGTTTGTAGGCGATCTGTCTCTGTACTTTAGCAATCTTCCTCCTTAAGACCCACTCAAACACATCAAAACTTTTTGTGTAGTTGCTGGTGGATGGAAGAGGCAGTTCGTTGGGAATCAGCGAATTTGTGGACTCCTTCCACAAAACCCGTCCGTTCGGTTGGTGCCCCGATCGTATTTGCTCGATAATTGTGAGCGGTTTTCTCGGATTTGTCGCCATCTTTTTATGCAAGATAAGAAAATCGCGTCTTTTGAGAGTAGCATAAAATCTACTCTGCCGGGGAAACCGCTAATTGTTTGGATTGCAGTGTGTTGCATTGTTGACAGTGGTTTTCTATGAAAGCTTCAAATAAACCATTTTATAAATTAATTTTGTTACCAATAATGGTTATAATTATGAAAGTCCTTATTTTGTTTTACAAATACGAAACCTAGTTTGACTTTACGGGTATTAATTTCTCAGTATGATTCCGAATGCACTGCTGGTGCCTCATAGACTGAATTAATGTGGAAAATTTAAGAAGCTGGATGTGAAAATACAGTGATTTTTCGTTGCATTAGTAGGTTCCTTACAATTTAGGTAAAAATAGAATAACCTTCCTGCTTCATTTAGCATGTTTAGATGCACTTAGACGAGTTCAGACATGTTTAGTATGGTTCGTATAATATTACACCTATTAGATTGATAATATTATTACTCAGGAAGCTCGAAGTCGGCAATAGACTATATCGCAACATCTTATCCTGATCAAGTCGCTAAATTTGGCAAACTTCCTGTCCCTGGCATCTCCCGTCACGATTTAATTTATATTGTGTATTCACTTAAGCCCCAAGAAGTAAAAGGAAAATAATAGCTTATCGAAATGTTAGAAATATAAATTGAAATGCAGATGCCATTCATGTACCCTAGGATTTGGTTACAGTCAGTAGACCGGTGGATAACAATGAAATGTTCCAAATTCGCAAATATTTTATTTGTATGAAAAACTCGTCATAATTCAAATCCTTGGATGACAGGTTCTATACAACAACTGAGATTGGAGAGGAATAAAGCTTATGATAAATATATGAAGGAAGTAAATGTTAAACCCGAAACCTGTCAGGAGTCTTTCATGATATACAAAAGACTTAGAAATCAATGTACCCAAGCTATACGGCGGGCAAAATAAACAACATATTTTGAGAATTTAGTTGATGATCTTAGAGATGGCAGACGGCTATGAAGAAAACTAAAAAATTTAGGTGTAAATATAAAGAATAAGACTGAATATATTTCCGAAGATTGCAATATTTTGAATGAGTTCTTTTCCCAACCCCCTAGTCATTTTGATAAGACGCTGAAATAGGACCGATTCGGAAAAATGATACGTTCTATTTCTCTTGTATTTCCGCAATAGAGATACATCAGGTTATCAAAAAGGTAAAAAGTTCTGCTGCAGGCCCAGATTGCATATCAGTAGAATTCATAAAAATTATCATGACACATGTCCTGTGCTGAGCCATAGATGCCTAAAATTAAATCGTTCAAATAAAGTATGGTAATGCGGTATTAGAAGTATATGATTGTGATACAGGAACTTTGTCAATTACTGTTTAAAATCCTGAAAATATACATTTTATGTTTATAGGTATGATAAGAGCCTGAAGCAGTTCCTACACGATAATCATCTCCCTGTTCGAGTTTCAATTCTGTTACTTGCACAGCTTCTGGAGGGAGTTGCCCACATGAATTCTCATGGCATTGCACACAGGTATGTTGTAATGAGTTAAAATAAGACACAGAGATACTAAAATAATAATGAGTTAACGATTTACTGTCACGTTATGTGCAAGAGAAAAGTGAATCGTGCTTTTACAATGAAAATTCTTTTGTTTTCATTTGTTTGTCAGTATAAATGTCACTTCATTGTGGACATTTATCTGAATCACATACTAACGACGCACACCCATAGAAAAGAATGTGAACAAGGCAAGGATTATTTAGCATTTGCTAATTATAGTGTAAAATTAAATACAGTGTAACTTTGTTTTAAAAAAAAAAGACAAATAGTTTGCTAAATTTAAGTAATGTGAAAGCTTGTTCAAGGTGTTCTCAGAAAGACAATGAGCGTTTCGTAGGAGAACAGCTTTTAATTATAATATTTTAATCTTTAATTGACTTTGTTAAAATTTTATTTTATTTATTTATATTTTTTGGTAAATATTATTTATTCGGTAACACATGGAATAATTATATTTTGGGAACAGCTGTTTGAAATAGTTTTTAGAAAATATATTGATCCGCTGATTACATTAAAACTCTTGAGTTCCTTATATGTAATACGAAAGTATTAATGATACAAACTAGGTATGATTACTATGACCAAAAGTTCGTGAAACCTTTGTGTATACTTGAAGTACGTGTGTATATGAATATAAAGGATCAGGAAGACTTTTATACTTTTATTTTTTGTTGACTAGACAGGCGCCATAAGACTTCACTTGTCTGAAGGATGATATCCCTGATCGAGCACTTCTGGGACCAAGGATGTGGAAGCGAGCGGCCAGGGTCTTATTTTAGGTGCCATTTTGGCATTCGGTTGGTGAAATTGAGGAAGAGCTTGGAAGACCTCGTGCATAATGCATTTGTCAAAATAGTAGAAGATTTTTTTAGAAGTTCTTTTCAGAAGCCCAGCAACATAATTGAGTAAATGGAGGAACGAGGCATTTCCATCAAATTGGCGGTGCAGACAAATAGTTGTACAAATAGTGATAACAATTTTCTTAGATAAAAGTTGCTTATTTCGATATGATATTAAGTATAAAGCACATCGTTATCTAGTGTATCAAGTGCCGTACTAACTGAGTAATAAGGAAAGGAAACGGCTCAGATTTTGATGATGTCCTAACACAGGGAACACGTTTTGTAAAGATTTTAAATTTCCATGGCCCCTTGATCATCAAAACTATTTCTGAAGGTTAATGTATCTTTCTTTGATTTACACTTGACAATATTTTCAAGTATGTTACACCGTCTTGTTTGCTTGATTAATTGAAAGAATAGTAAGAAATAGTTTTTTAAAACAGATCTAGAATTTATTACAGTGATATATTTGCACACTAATTATCAGTTGCTACTTTATTTAATGTTGCATGGTATTCACGCATTCGGAGTATGCCAATCACATTAAGAATGTATTTGAAACGGATTAAATATGTGCCTCATCTTCAATATAATTCAATTTTAATATCGAAAATTTGACATTTACAAATTATGTCAGAATCAATACCATGTCTTATCACCCTGGAAAACCTGGAATACTCAGGGAATTTTATAAATCTGGAATATTCAGGAAAATTTATAATTTATGAGGGCAACTCAGGAAAATTGATGAGGTGTATCTGCCCACAGTTGGTAAGAGCACTGCCCCGGAAAGGCGGAGGTCGTGGATTTGATTCCTACTACTGACCTGATTTTTTCAATGTGTTAAAATCCTCTATTTTAAAGTAATTATCTCTCTTTTTGTTTTTCACTTGCGAAATACCAATAATGTACAAAATACTTGAACTGGGTGCTGGTGGGATTAAAAATATGTAATTAGTTGCCTTTATTATTTTCCCAGTTCCTTCACGTACCTATATCAGCATTTCTAAAGTCAGCTGTGAATCCTGTGACCGAATTAGGAAGAGATTCGAGGGGGATATTTCCTCTCCTGACATTATTCTGTTCTTGATTTATTGTGGAAATCTTGTTTTGTCTGTTATTTGTTAAACCATCTTAATTGTTTTCTTTGTTTTATCATGCTTTTCTTTAGACACTAGGGGAAGTCTCATTCGTTCCAGATTCGATTCTCAGTTGTGACACATTGGACGTTTTCCTAGTGGTTCGCAGTGCAGATAAAACTGTAGATCACGTCGTAAGGAACTCGTCCTCCTCTTTTGTCGACTTTTCAGCTCTTGGTTTTCTCGTTTTTTCAAGATATTTTTCAGTATATTTCAAGAAATTTATCGTTCTTATACGGTACTTTGTGCTACTACTTCTTGTCGTAAACAGAAATTCACATAGTATTTCTGAAGAAACAAAGTAAAAAGGAGCAGGAAACTGTACGGTATATTAAACGTACGTCGTTCTGCAGATAACTTAAATGAACTTAATTCTAATGAAAGCAGAAGTGAAAATTCATTAGTGAGTATACTTTATACTTCAGTGTTAAAAGATGCACTAATTCATAATTGTAATTTCGAAAATTATCTTACTTTCCAGGGATTTGAAGAGTGATAATATTTTGTTGGATCTGTCTGAAGGAGATGATTGCCCGATTTTGGTAATCACAGACTTCGGTTGCTGTCTTGCGGACACAGTCCATGGCTTGAAACTTCCGTATCACTCACCTGATACAGACAGAGGTGGAAATACAGCGTTGATGGCACCTGAGGTACATAAATTAACGTATTCATTAATAATAATAACCTTGACTCGTATGCGATTGAAATGCTTCTGTTTCTTGCGTCCCGAAATGAACTTTCCTATTAAAATGTTTTATTGTTGCTCACATTAGGGAATTTGTACCATGCAGTTAGTAGAAAGATCCAGATAACTATTTTTTGTCAAAAATTGGTACAGTTTTTCTACAGTATGCTGATTAAGCTCTGTTTTGTGGCCCCTATGTACACCCTTGCTTGTTATTGCTACCAGAATGTTATCCGTTGTTATTGGAACAGATCTGCCTGTTATTCCAGTTTCAACACAATCTGATAACTCGTCCTGTGTGGGGCATTTTCAAGGTCGTCAGTGAAATCAGCGTGTCCTGTGGTCAGGCAAACCGGGAAAAGTGATGGAAATTTCTTAAAATTCTGGATTTTTAAGTTTTTACCTTAATTTGTTTATTCTTCCCTTATGACAGGAAGGATTATTAGTGACATACAATGTTTAAAAAAATGTCCAGCACACTTCTCAATAGGTAACGGGTTATTTAAAATGTCATCGTTGGCTTTGTATATACTTGTGGGGCGTAACGTCTTGAAATGGTGGTGGTCTTTTTTCCAGATGTAACCACATTTCCTTCGTACTTACATGTATGGGGAAAAATATTTCTGGAACACTTTTATTCCTTTGTTTCTCCGTTTTCCTTAATATTTCAACATTACTTTTTTAGAGGAAGAAATTGAAATCGGTCGATTCAGCTATATGTATCTAATAGAGGGACTAGTTTTCACACCTGTAGTGAAAATTGCGTCTGTTAGCATGAATTTCTCTACATATGGAGTACTCAATGATGCAGAATAAATGTGGATATAACTGTCTTAATTAAAATACATTAACAGGGCTTACACAGTACACTTTATTACAAAAACGCACAGTCGATCGTGACATTTTCAGTGTTCCATCAACCGTTTCTTCAAACAAACAGTAATCAACGCTGTGTTGGTGCATAAGCATCAGAACCCTAGAGACCCTTTCTTCACCTTCCGCCAATCACGTTCCAGAGATTGTTCGCTTTCCAAAACTAAACAGATTTCAACCAATCACTTTTCGTAACCAGTTTACTTGCTCAAACCTTAACACAGGTCACGTCTTCCTATTCAACTAAAACACTATCTCAAGCTCGTGACAGAAATACTACATAAAAATAGAACTCGCATCGAGACGCAATTAAATAAAAAATAAATATTGGTTATAATACTATACTGTAAGCCTTGTCAGCTTGTAATATTTTAATTTAAGAAAGAATTAGGTTTGTGGCACTGTAGTCTGTGCTTTAAAATGTTATAACAACGCTGTAGAAGGTAACAACTATTTCAACCGTATTGTTTTAGAAGAGAAGACTTGAACAGTTATCATTCATATAAGACTTCTGCGGAAAGTAAAATTAGGCCTATTTATTTTTGTATTTTTTCCCTCGCGTTAGCGCATCGACAGTAATTTGGAAAATGTCTTTTTAGCCTGGAAAACCGGAAAAAGTTTAAAAAAAAAAAATGCTATTGGTCGCTGTACACCCTGGTAATAATAGTATATGATAAATGAAAGATAAGAATAGAGATATTAACGTATGTATAAGACAATTACAGTGTTATAAAGAAGCTTTCGCAATAACAGACATGTTCACAGCAATAAACTAGGAACAGGTAATAAGAGCTATGATAAACAGTTTGAAATCGCTAAGTTCTATGAACGCAAAAGTAAGGAAGAAGAGTAAGAAAGACTTAAGACGAGCGGTAGCGAGGGGAAGAAGTAATAGGAATCTGAAATACAATTTCGTAAGGAAGAACGTGGATATTTGTATTTGTACCATTTTACTCTTCGGAGTCTACAAACGACAAACCAAAAGGTACTTCGGGCTAACCAAGAGACTTATTGGACGTTGAGTGAAGTGGATGATGACTGGAAATGTGAACAGTTTGTGGAAAAGCATTATTCCATGGTTACATTTATAAACTTCTAAAAATGTGATTTTAAACAGTTTTATTTGATTATTGATCACGTTATTATATATTTCGTTCAAAATTTGTGTTTGTTATAGTTAAGATAGTTAGATGAACATTTGGAAACACCTCGAGTTGTACACTTCTAAATACTTAAAGGGTACGTGACTGATAAGGCCAAGTATTTTGCTGTGAGACGAGATATTTGACGGAACTGGGTCAGTCCGCTTGTATTGTCACACGGCTTGTTTTCTTCAATTATAAAAACACCTCAATCTCAACCGTTTAGGAGTTACGAGAAGTGGGGTGAGTAATAAAGATGTGTTATTTCGACTGTGTCAGCAAGCGTTTCTTTAAAGATCCAAGTGCTACGTTACTTCTGCAGTGGCTTAGTCGTTAGTGTCACGTACAAGGATTGTGTTACGTCACACAACCCTGTGCATTGGTAAACGTTATGTTGCACTTGATTATATCTTTTAGTAAACCTACATACTTACTAATTCATTTAAGTTGTTTGATACATTGTCGAAACAACACGTTAACATAGAGCGATAAGTTGGATCCTACCCCACCGTAACTCCGAGGCAGTCGAGAACGAAAGTTTTTCACGCAAATGGATTTTAGAGTTCACGAAAACAGTCGATTGAGCATTGTCTCGTTAAACGTTTCACATGACACCCCTTGTAAAACTGAGAGAGAGGTGTGTGTGAGAAACGCGAGGGATCTGGTAGCTAACATGGATCGAGGTATAGTCTTTGGGGCTGCCTGCGTAAAGCCATTGTTCATGTTGTGAAGGTTTTGATACAGGAGTACACCAGTTTGTAAGATTAATGAACGTCATTCTCTACAGGTGGTATGTGCTGAACCAGGGACGTTTACCACAATCAACTACCAGAATGCGGATGCGTGGGCTGTTGGAGCGATTGCGTACGAGATTTTTGGTGTGAGAAATCCGTTTTACGGCGCGTCAGAGAGTGAAAGACTGAGCAATAGAACCTACCAGGAAGATCAGCTTCCACCTCTTCCTGAAGAAGTTCCACAGCTTTTTAAGAGGCTGGTGCTAGATTTGCTGCAGAGAAACGCTTCAAGTGTAAGTATGGTTTGTAATCATGGTTTTCACTAAGTTAAATTTTTTCGGATGTTCCGCATCAATATCTAGATGGATAATTTCAATTGAAGTTTTTGTTAAAGATTTTTTTATTTATTTATTTATTTTGGGGATGTCAGTATGATACTGTTATGAAGTGCGTCAGGGACTAGCGATTTTTCGGTATAAACTTTTTAATTTTGCATGGAAGAAATTCAAAGTGGGTAAGAGTGAGTGTTAAGGCTGCCACACAAGTAGAATTGAATTATATTTATGTCCTTAAGGCATCTTTGCCTCTTGACGATCAGGTAACCAGCAATTAGACATTGTATAGGAATACTTGAGATATTAGCATTTATTTGACAAGTGACTTCCTTCAACCTTTAGTAATACCAGTAATAAAAGTGGTCCTAATCGTGGATTGAAATCCACTTGGAGTTCGAGATAGAGGGCGTCCAACTTCGAGCTCGAAGTCAAAGCTTTACAATCTGAATAAAGTAAATATTCTAGATAAATCATGAACGATGCATTGAAGTAGAAATACGTTTCTAGAGGTCCGTTTGTAGCAGTGTGTAGACATTTGGAACTTAAAGCACAATCATTGAGTTGACGGTGTTGCCAATCTGGAATAAAATGTTATTTTTTCATGTGACATTACGACGGTTTATTTGAATGAGAAACATAATATGTGAAACACAGAATATAATGTTAACAGCTCTGAAAAATATACGAAGTGTATATTTTACTTACTTTAATGCATTGTTTAATTTATGTAGAAAGATTAATTTTATGTACCGTTGTAAGAAGTCTATTTTGGGCTCGAAGTTGTATCTAAAAATTGAAGTGAATTTCGACCATGCTTACTCTTTTATGTTTTGGTCTGAGATCACATGTTAAATGTGCGCATATATTTAATGATCAGCCTGTATGCATGAAGAACGGCAGTAGTCGTTTCTTAGGTTAAAAAGAAAATACCGAGGAAGTTTGATACTCATAGTCGCTAATTTCGTTACGGACTCTGTCACAGAGCGAATTTTGTGATAGGTCTTGGTCTTCCTGTCACAGAGCGAATTTTGTGATAGGTCTTGGTCTTCTCTGTCTGTGTGTGCAGTTTATTATTATTATTATTATTATTATTATTTGTAGTTACCTTCGTCATGACTTTCTTTGAAGAAAGTTTTTGGATTTCAGTTTTAAGATAGCTTCAAGTGTAGTAGCATTTGTGAATCAATGGCTCCATATCCAGTTGTCTTTGTTATTTATTTTAATTTAATTAATTAAAACTTGTTATAATTCTGTGCAAGTTGGTGAATCATGGTTTTGTTATGCTGTCTCGTTGTTGATTATGCCTCAGTAGTTCGTCAGTCTGTTCTCCATTGACTTGTGCTCTAGAGAGCAGTGATAGGATTTTTATTAGCCTTAGTTCTCGCTTCAAGATATTCCTGTAAGGCATGTCCCTTGTCGCTGCTGGCGATCTGACAGTAGAATTTGGTTCTGGGTGCTGTGTAGTCTAGCCCAAAAGCAGTAAGTATATCTTATCCTCTCATACCGCCCCGTTGGACCTACAAAGAACGACTTGCTGGCATCAAATGAGCAGGAAATTTGATAGTTGATGGCACTTAACACTCAAAAGCACCGAAATTAGAACTACCTGAGATTTTACAACAATGACGTACACTATATGACCATTAATCACAGGTCATCCTAAGTAATGTGCTTACCTAGATCTGTTATAGTGTTGGTATAACATAGCTGTCACACCCCTTTAGCCCAAGTAACACTTCCACCAGCTTGCGGTAGTTGTCTGCTGTCATTTGGTTCCATTCCTCGCCAACATGGTGATGGTCTCAGAATTCGAGCGGTTTCGCCTGGTCCTTAACCGTCGCACCAACTCATCCCACCGTTGTTCAGTGGAGTTGAGGTCTGGACTCGGCGCCTTCCAGTCGATTTTTGCACCCCCTGTTCCCCGGAACTGTGGGTTTATGACGTGTACCTTACGTAGTGGTGCATTATCATGTTGAAACTGACATGGATCATTTCCAAATTATTGCCGTAGTGTGGGAAGCACTGAACCCTAGACCATATAGGAGTAGACGAAGCACCTTATGAGACCTGCCGTACGGTAACGGCCCAAGTAGTTCTCTTTCGCCACGCTAGGAAGGCGTTAGTGTCGTTTTTTCTCCTTTTCATGACAAGACCACTATTGCGTAAGTTTTCGGGGGGTGAAAATGACCAAACTCCACTAGAAGGAGGAAAAAAGGAGGAAAGAGAACTGTTTCATCCATGTTTGTGGTCAGACGGCGTTTTCTTTGTAAATGACTTTAGAGAAACAGCATGGGGTGATGCAGCTGTAGACAGAGAACACACTATGGTCATTTTTCTCCTTCTGTAGGGGATTCTTCAGAATCAAGGTCTGTTACGTTATCATCCACGTTCGGTGTTTTTCGTTTATGCTGTTCACAAGTTTGTGGGCAGCGTGAGATGGAAAGCCCCAGCAAGATTAGTTCGACATTTTTTTAAAAGAAGACAGGATTTTCTTAATAAAATCCAATTCATAGAAAAAAGGTATTGATTACGGAAAATATTTATGGCACACACAAAGAACTTACACAATCACTTTTTAAACACTCATAACTTGGACTACAGTCTCCTATTATAATAACAGCACAATGCAAAAAACGGCAGTTGATAACGTATTCACAAACATACGATGTTATAAATGGGCTAGTCCGTCTCCGCCAGTCATTTTCTTACCTATTATTGGCTTATGGCTATCATCATCACAACAGCTAAATAACGCTTCCGAAACGTACCCGAAGTAATTTCACTTCAGGTTTTCGAGAGTTGGTGATTGTTTTTGAGGTACTGAGGAAGAGGTTATTGTAAATTATTAATTTCTCTCCAAAGATGAAATGGAGGCAACTTCCGATTTTTTCTGTACATCAAGCCTCTGTAATATTAATTTCTGTTCGTAATTATTTCTAAGCTGGTGTGGAATGTTCTTGCCATTTTCGTCGTTCATGTGGAGTATTTTCAAATTTTGATTTCTTCCGAAATTCCAAACGGACCATGCAAATTTGAGTTTTCGAGACCAATGGGAAGTGCATTTTCCATACACGGGGCTAATGAGAAACTGAGAAGTATAATTGCATTTTTTTTTCTTGTTCTTGTAAATCCAACAAACCGACGAATCTTCATGCTGAAATTCAGCTATTTATAAGCCAACATGAATTTTTATCCGGAATTCTATCTGTCTACCCCGACGGGAAGTTAATTTTCGATACCCGGTGTTATTATTTTTTACACATTTCTAAACTTTACTGGTATTTGTGGCCTATGTTCGCCTCAAATCTCTGATTCATCGGTAAGTTTACTTGTTGGTAGAAACTTGCAATGAGATAGGCATACAGTTGAACGAAGAAAAATAAAATATAAGCTGAAATACAGAGGATGAAGGAATTGGAAACATAACAGTTAAGAATGGGAACATAGAGAAAGTAACCAAATGAAAAATTTGGGGGCATATGCAATAAACAAAAACACCGTCACGGAAGAAATAAAAAGTCTCTTAACATTGGCTAACGCATTTTTCTATTCAGTCTACAAGCTTCTAATCTCGCGATGAATCTAAAGAAAGTTGAAAGTGAAAATATACACAGTAAATGAAAAGAGATGACTATTCAATGTCCTTAGAGCGGAAAGAAATACCATTCTTTTACCGTGTTTCTAGCGTGTGAGGGGCTTTTAAATTAAAGCTTTTGGAAGGTAATTATAAAAAAAGAGGAACCGAGCGGTCGTGGTTCAATGGTAAAGCGTTGGTTTAAGATTTGAGAGGTACTGGGATAGATTCCAGCGGCCGACCATCCTGACTGAGGTTTTCCAGGTTTTTTCCTCAATCATACTAGGCAAGTGCTGTGATGGTACCTACAAAATAGACCCTGTCCATTTACATTCTAACATCCTCTCTCCCGTCCTATTCCGGCCTGAGCCTAAAATACCTAAAGGCCTCAAAATAAATTCAAATTCAAATAGAAAATAGGTTCCTTCTTTAATTTTATTATTATTTTTTAAAGAAATAGAACAAATTAATATTGCAGCAAGAAGTGGAAACTTTTTTTTTTAAAGTAGTCGGTTATGACCTAGTTTGTAGGTACCATCTCGTAATTTACTGTGTATGTCTGATTAAATACTTCGGGAAAACCTCAGTCAGGTTAAACGGCTGCTGGCGTTGTTCGTCATATAGTTGTTAATATTGTTAAGCTGACGCTTTATCAGCTGAGTTATGGCTATTCGGTTAGTGGCCTCTTTGTCATAGTAAAAGGATAAAGAGAAAAATCGAAATCTATTCTGAAGTTCGAGGACCCTTTATTTGTTTAAAAATGATATATATGACTTCTAAAGTTTTCTTAGTAACTATCTCACTTCAATTTTTGGTTCAATATAAACATAAGACTGGAAAAGACAATACCCATGTGGTCTAGTGGTTACAACTGAGAATTTCGACTTGGTTTTTGGGGAAGTATATAGGTCCAAGCCTGCCGCCATCAACACTCACTGAGGTTTTCAACAGTTTGCTTCAGTTTTAGTAGGCGAATATTCGTGTTGTACATAAAAAAAAACTGGCCGCTAACTTTTTATCTGATCTCGCAGGAGTGCTCGACGAGAGAGGTTATTCTGTAGACTTGTGGCAAACTTAGGTCACAGCTGCCACCCTGCCAGTACAGGTCACAATAAAAATGGAAGTCACCAGTATATATTGATGCTTTTGTAAACAGTGACATTACTTCGTCTTCATCTGCTTCACAGTTGCTAGAAGATGGGGGTTTCAACAAGGACAAATTGTCCACTAAAACAAGGGGGGACTTTAGCAGAAGCAAGATCAGAAGTCATTCTCCAACTGCTTACCCAAGGTAGCATGTTCTGCAGGAAGCCAAGAGGTGTTATTTCGATTTGTGTATCTGAAAGAGCACAGCGAAGGGGATTCTTGTTGTGCCATGAACGACTATTCAAAGTGTCAAAGATGTCATTTAAGTTGTGGATGAACTCGGATGTCTGTAGGGCAGACTCTCCTAGCTGTCCTGTTCGAACTGCTGTGTTCATGGCTGCTGCTACAGAACTGCTAAACACTTGAGTAGCAAACTTAACTTTCATTTTGTCAAACTGGTTAGGTTTTATATGTCTATAACTTAGCTTCCCAGAGCTCGCGCCTTACCCGCTTGATAATCAATTTCATACAGGCAAACAATGTCCCGCCAATCTGCTTGACCATTTTGATAGAAAAGTTTTGAATTTGAAACTTCACCCTTCATCAAATTGTTTCTAATACTTTTCATTAAATAAGGTACGTCAAATATGAAGTATATTTTCCTATCTTCAACATGAAAATATGTTTCATGTTTGTTAACATTTAGAAGAGCGGCTGCGGCCCTGTTGTTAGAGCCCTGATCGCAAAGAGTCCCCCGAACGCCAAGTCCAATTCCGTGCAATCTCTTAATGCATTCAATTAATTTTGCGATAGATTTACCTCCAATACTGTTGTAACCTATGTAATAACAAATTGGAATTTTCCATTTGTGATACAGAATCTTGTTGACCGTTCCCGTTACCGTAAGCGCCGAAAGAAGATTCTCGAAATTGAAGCTGATCAAAAACAATCTTCGATCAACCATGTCTCAAGATAGGCTCTGCGGTCTGCCAATTCTCTCTATAGAAAAAGACATTGCCGCCACTTTGGACTACAATAACCTCATCAATGAATTTTCTGCAAGAAAGGCAAGAAAAGTGGACTTTCGTCTGTGAGTCGTAAGGGATTTCCTAGCTATAGTCTACATAAAAAAGAAACAGTTCAAACTGATATGTAGCATGTATTATTGGAAAACAGCCATGTATGTGTGAGCTGCATGTTTCTTATTAGTTAGTGTATGGTTAACGTAATT
>JAGDQP010043466.1:0-16211 GCA_022664845.1 Lepisma saccharinum | reverse complement strand
CTTATAGCATCGTGTGAGTGGATGGCAGACCCTTAATTGTTCTGTTTTGTCACGAAATTCACCCTTGGAGATTGCAATGTTTACCCATGGTAACCTTTTGTTTTGTTTTCTTCCCTGAGATTTGCTAGCTCATGCACTCCTGTGTAAATTCATTCACCTCCTTTTATATGTGTTATTTGACCCCTTAAAGTAAAAACCACAATAGATATTTGTATAGATATTCCTCAACACTCCCCTTTTGGAATTTTCATTCATTTGAGTTAATATATGCATGAGACTATTTTTTTAAAATTTTGCATCTAATTATTGAGTTGTCCCGAAACCTGTTGATAGGCGGTAAGGCACTCTACGAAATCTGTCTCCGCGTTTATGGGGCACTTCACAATTTCTGGCGTTCCATCGTGGGACTCTTTACATTTTCTGACACGCTACGTGAGGGCATTTTACACAACTCGGAAACCCACTTGAGCTAGAAAGAGGATATTTGGTACGAAATATCTTCGTTTCAAGTCATTGGTAACGGCTCTTTTAATTTTTCGATTCGACAACCCGATGGGGGGGGGGGGGTGCGGAAGCGAAAACCTCTTGAGTGAAAAAGTGAACTCCAAGACTGTTGAACTTAGAAGCTTGAAATTTGGCATGCATGTTTCTTAGGACAGAGAATAATTAATGACAATATTAAAAGACCTTTCCTCTCCGCACAGGAGGCTAAATTGCCAAAGTAGTACAGTTGTTAGTTTGCAACTATATTTTATTGACCCGCACCAACGGGAGGGACAATCAATTTTTTAAATAATAATACTTAGAACTACCCCCCTTTTCGGGAAATACTGGAGATCAAGACAGATTTTAGATTCCCAAAGCAAGTACGTATAATTGTAGTCGTCAAGGAAGGTTGAAATGTTTAAAATGAAACCAATGCCGCTAAAACGACCTGCATTTGTAGTAGCATCAACGTATTAGAAACAACCAGATGAATTGAAGTTTAGTTCGTTTTTTTAAGTCTGAAGTCAGTTTCTCTCTAGTTCATTGCATTAAGTTGGTACCTTGAAGGGCTGAAGTAGAATAATTCTACTAATCGGTCCTGCATGTGCATCAGTTTTATTAAATACAGACAGATAAAACTTGGTCGAATTTAGTGGCCTGAAAGCTGAATTCAGTGTTTCTTTCTGCTTCATTAATTTCCTAGCCTGAATTAAGAGAATGGGACCGCTAATAAAAAGTAAATACGCAATATTTCTTCATTTCTAATAAATTTTTTTTTTATTAAAACGAAGAACGTACAGGTAACCCAAATTCGGTACTAAAGAAAAGGCAGGACTAGTAGTCTATTACTCTGACTCCACTAGTATATAACAATAATAATAATAATATGAAGAGTATAAAATAATACTAAATAGAGATCTTTATAGAAACCTCTTACCTGTTATACTTGGTGTTGCTGTGCTTGTTAGCAGAATTCTTGGGTGCCTCTTGCTAAACTGATCATCTCTAAAATCCTCGCTACACAGAACCCATGAATTTCTTTTACTTGTGTCGACTTGTTGAAAAAGGTCTCTTAATGCAAACTTAAGCCATTGTATCGCTCTACAAAGTAATCGAATGTGCAAATCACTCTGTCCTACTTTCAAGGCTAAGATGTACCAACTACGTATTATGCTAAAAAAAAAGAAGAAGAGATTTTGGCTTACCTTAGCTTTCATACAAAACTTCACAATTTCCTTGGTGTCTATATTTAGAAGCTATTAGCGGATAAACATAAAAAGCTATGTTTGTATGAAATCCTTGACATATAGGAATTATTCATTTCCCTCACAATTCTGCGCAAAACTAGATTAATTAGTATAACATCCGAAGATACAGGCAAATCTGATGATAAATATCTGCAATAATAGGTCATGTTTAAGAAAAATATCTGCAATAATGAACTTCATTAGCCACCTGTAAAATTTTGTATTTGTTATCCTTAAAATCACTTGAAAATGTTTGAATTCAGATTTATTTTTTCCCCAAGAGATATATAAAATGTTGTGTCTTTGGCTGCTTCCATGAGGATAGTTTCAATAGTGTGTGGAATATAGCCTTCTTATTCTTTTATACTAATTACGTAAAACTATCGGCATTGTCGATTAGTACTGTACACAAACCCAGTTCGTTACTTCACTAATTGAAAGGAAGTTATTAATAAATTAAACCATATTATGCGGCTTGATTAATTAATTTGTAAAGTTCAACAGAAGTAAATATCTTGAATTTGGTAGAAGCATGAGCAATTTATCATCCTGAGCTTGTGGAGAAGTCCTGTAATCCAGCTACTTTTGGTTAAGAATTGGGTAGTGGGGAAGATCCTGTTTGGTTACTTTTGGAGCATTATTTAGTTTGGGTTTAGGTACATAGCCCAATTCATTTTCGCCTGAAAGCTTAGCAATCACAGATCAAGATTACGTTCACTATCTTAGCTCAATTTAAAGTTAGGTTTGATTAGATTAAATCCACTACCTGCCTGAGCCTTAGCTATCTAAAAATTATAAAATTAAAATTAAATCCACTATGAGCCAGAAAAACAAACTAGCTAGTAAATAACTAGAGTGTTTCAGTAGCGAAGTTATCGCCACTACATTAATATTCAAAATACATTGCTTGTCATTATTTTACCGTGACGTAGCATAACTACACCATAGGGGACTTTACTTAACCTACAATAAATAGACTTGAAAAATGAAGGTAACAGCTCCTGTCAGACAATAACTATTAAGGCAACACAACGTGGAGAATAAATATAATTTTAAAATATTGAGAATAAAGTTGGACTTTAGGTACTCCCCAGTTCGTTCAGTCAATAATCGTTTTAACGTTAAAAAACAAATTAGCAATGATTTTATCATAAATTTAGGTTAGATTAGCTTAGGTCAGTTCATCGTAGCATCCGTAAGAGTAACTAAAGCCCATCCGAGGATGTGAAGAAAATCAAGTAAATATATTGAAGTTGTACTGCATTGGAACTTCAAAATATAATATAATATAAAACATGCAGAAAATGTACACTTAAAAAAAGACAAAAACAAGGTGTCGATTATGTAAGAAAAACACAATACACGAAAGGGCACATACACCTCAACCTAAAAGCAGAGAATCTGAACCGTGTTACCAAAGAACACAATAAGGTTCAAAACGGGACAAGCGCCGAGCAAAAACAACCGAACATGAAAACACTCCGGACGCTTCCTAGTGAAGCCTCGTCAAACTTCACAACTAGAAGGTGCCCTATGTGTTTTCTCCCTAGAGAAGGGTGAGAAAGAAAGAAAGTGAAACTTCACTTTCATGTGGACAAGTGGGCAACGCTCGCGAAGAGTCTGCAATGACACCCAGACTGGAAGCCGGCAGCTGGACCAACTCAAACGGGTCACTCGAGAGCTACGTCACGACTTCACCAGCCGAGGTAATGACCCACGACCACTCAAAGGACGAGAAAGATAAGGTATCAAATCTATAGAAAATGTTATATTTTATCATCAGGACACACAAGTACCGAAAAAAATCCCGAAGTGGTTACTGAAGGATAACTAAATCCGAAGTGTAGCACGGGGATAAGCATAAGCTGAAACGATGGACAGAGAAGGGAAAAATTCCCCACCCCACCAGAGAAGAGAGTGAAGAGAACGATCCACATCACCGCATAGAAAATGCCAGAGTAGCCTAAGCCTCCACTCACACAGACAACAGACCGGAGGCGATAAATAACAGTTTATGCATAATCGCACGTAAGTCACCGAAGTTAACTTCTAAAACTTAAGTGAAAAGCGGTGGCAAAAATAAAACATTCTGAATCTCATAAAACAACGAGTACCTAGCAAACATTCACACGTACCAGTAATGAACCACGCTCTACAGTAAGACCTGCAGTTGAAACTGCACTAGTGACGTTCGTCGTATTCTGGCAGAAAGAGAAGGAGTAGAAGATATAAAAGTTCTAATGTACTACCTATCTGCCAGAAGACAGCGATATTGTCCCCTAGTGTACAAGGTCTCTGTAGAAAATATTAAACTTAATCGACGTGAAAATAAATCCATAAGAAAACATTAAAGCATTGAAAATTTAATTTGCGTGCACTCACTTTAGACAAAAGAAAATTCAGTTTACTACAACACTTGTACTGTACGCGACAGTGTAAGTTCAAAATAATATCTGCGTAAAACATTATTATTATTATTCAAATTGACTTAAACATTAGCTACTCCTACATGCGATAGAATTTCAATAAAATTTAGTAAACCCTTTTTACTCACTGTTTATTCCAGTAAAATGGCAGAAAAGTTAAGTTATCGAACACAAACTATTTGAAATTCGAATTGCCATAAGTACTTAAGTTCACTTGAACGATAAAAAGCATTGGATTTGAGTTGAAAATTCACATTCCTTGACGAGAGAAATCCGACAGATCATATTGAGGTTTCAAAAAAAAGTATGTTTGGACTTCAACATTCTGTCCATGAAAAATCATCCCGTTATCCAGTAATAGAAAATTATGATTTAACAAAATTGTTTCAGTTTGAGATTCAAGTCCGAAATTTCTTGTTTTGTAAAATAATACGAGAATAACTGTTTTATACGTAGACGTTTCAAACATGATTACAAACATTTGAAAATTCTGACCCTTTCCTACTGTATCGCTTTCACTATAAACTATGGGAAAGTTTCACTTAAAGCACTTTCTGAATTTCAATTATTAAACAATGAACATGGCAAAGTAAGATTTGACATTTGTAGGTATTTTCGAAATAAATATTTAAAACTTCATAACATAGGTTTGGATACTATTTGGGTTTATCGATCTAGAGAGCTCTGGGACAGGTTGAAATTTAACATAAAACAATAGAACGGAATAAAGTTGACGAAACAGAGCGCAAGTAGTCAACCATTACCGAACGAATAAAAAATAATGTGAGCTCATCGTACTAAACCTTTCGCATGAGGAGCTAAAGAAATAACTGAAATAAGTGCATAAAACATAATTTTTCTCAGAAATAATAAAACTAAAAGTATAAGGAGAGAAACGGAGATCTGTTGACGGCTTTCGGCTTATATAAATCAAGACATCATAACATATCGTAATGAAACTGTCTGTAGGGCGCCTTAATTGCCATTGCAATGCCCAGTTTATCTGAGTCTGGCTCCGTTACTAGTATATTTAGTTTATTAGGTAGAGACAGGTAGAGCAAGGTAAAGCAATTAAAGGATCGTAGCTTGTCTTTTATCCCTTCACCATTTATTACAGAAATTACAAGTCCACTAAGTTTATAAAAAGAGTCTCCCGTACGAAACTACTGGAGACTGATTGTTGAGCTACATTCGTATCTCAAATTACTATCTTTCTCTTCCATACGGTTCCATGTGTTGTTGTGACGGCTGTTGTCTGGCTGAGAAAGAATTCCCTTAGCTTGTAGCTGGCTGGGGCCATAAGGAAAAGTCCGATCTCGTTGCCGAACCGGACTTGGGGGGGGGGTATTGTCTATCTCGTAGCAGATCAGCTGGTTAGGAAGTTGGCCATCTCGTAGCAGATCCGGCCGGTTAGGTAGGTTGGTCCATCTCGTAGCAGATTGAACCAGGGAGAGGGAGAGGGTTGACATGACTATCTCTGGGTTGACGTGACTATTTCAAGTGCTTTCTGATGAGCTCCGATGCCTTTTTATTTTGTTCTGGACTGCTGACTTCAGTTCCTGGTCGTCGTCTGCATCTTCGGCTATCTGCGGTTGATTGTTGACGACTCTCTCCGTCTACTATTACTACCATTTGTTTTGGTAGTAGCACGTGTTTTTACTCATACTACGCACTACTATTTATTTAAAACAAAGAGCACGGGTCTTGTTGTATATCACAATAGCGCAATCCAAGGTACTTTACAATATGGACGACCCATGTCCCCTTACCTAGTTTAGCCCTGCATAGTTATAAAATAACCTTGCACTGAAAATCTCACTATCAAAATATTACTTATCGTACACAAAACTGTTATCACAACCGAAAACAGAATTTAGATATTACCAAGTTTGCGTACAAAAGTCCAAAACTAGAAAGATAAAAAATATTCACTTAAATTTCCAAAGATGTCTTCCTTCGTTTGGACAACAAGCAGAGCAGACAACAAGATGAAATTTAAGTTCCAATTTAGCTGCTTCGGTAAGCAGACATGGTCTCGTAATTATTATTTCACTCAAATTTAGACTTTACCTAAGCAGGGGTACAGATTTAAAGCCCGAAAAGAGTAATTTTAAACGTATACCGTAGATATAATCAGTTGCCTGCTACATCTTCATGTTACTCAGTATATCGTCTGAAAACGACACGCCTTCTTCCTCAACAGTTGAAGAACGCAGGCGCAGAACCAAAACAACACCAAAACAAATCTCGGGTTCAAACCAAATAAACCAACAATTTCTAACCTTTTGGCACACTGAACAAAAATAAAAAAAAATATTAAATATTTAAAACTGAAAAGAATATTAAGATAAGAAAATTAATACATTTTACGACCAAGGATTCTTCTTGGCGGGAAGATTTGCCAATAATAGGAAAACACATATCTAAGATTCTGGTCCATTAACGGAAGCTGACACTATTATCCAATCAGAAAATTAGTAATAAAAGGAAGACAGAAGGAAGATACGTCATAAAGTAGCTCAAGAAATAAACCTTGCGCCAGGATAACTAAACAAAAGAAAAATGAAGAATTATACCTTTGCTCGAAAACATAAGAGAAGATGGCCAAAGGATATTGATGGCACCGAGATCATCACAGTAAAATTCTTTAGACTTTGAAGCTCGATACAGTAAAAATTGTGTCAGTGAATAAATAAAACAAATGGAACGGAGCTTCAAGACCGTTTCAGTTAATTTATGTAGGCACACGAAATGAAGAAAACGTTCGGAGTTTTGATTTATACATTGTATGGTAAAAGAAAGGAAACATCGTGTTTTATGTTATAGTTGTAAAACTCCATACAGGTTATGAACTTGGAACACAATATATGTATAACGTTGGAACTATTTTGACCATAGACCTACCTACGCTTCTGTGTCTATACAATATAGAACAAAAAATATTGCAATTTAATTTTAAAAATCTAATCAGATGTACAATTATAAAGAAGATATTTGTGTATAACAAAATTAGTGTTGGTAGGTGCCATGATTGCTCCGGTGTCTGTTAAATATGAACTGGTTGTACCGGACAAGGTATCTATACTCAAGTAGACTTACGAAAACAGGAAATGGAATATTGCCATTCAAACGTTGCATACTTCTCCCTTTCCCTTTAGACCATACGTCATTCTATGGTGCACACACAATCAAACCGTGATGTTAAGTTATGAACGTCCTTCTTATGAACTTAGAGGTATTACTTTAGTGTGCATCGGACTTTTTCTCGCACATGAAAAGGGGTTGTTAGTTCATACTGACCACTCGCTTACGAAAAGAGAGCCCGACGCAAACAAAAGGAAAATCAGTTTGAACATCAATAATCCTGCAAGCTAACCCCTAGATGTTTTCCATTCTCTGTAGAACGTTGTCTTTTCAGGATACTCTTGGCATACTCCCATGAGCAAGGAGTCACTATGCTCGGTATATTATTTCGGATCGGATTTTGAAGGACTACAAACATTAAACCCGTTAAGGATCTTAAACTAATATAAGTTAACATAATCCAATCTAACTTAACCTAACCTTAACAGTTTTGAACGATCCGGGGGAGTATCTAAAGTGCAGCCGATTTGGGATTTATAACCTTTAGGTAACCTTAGGATAAGATCGGGAAGGGATGAGAACGTAAAAAAAAGTCGGCCAGTACCCAAGTTGAAAGTACCATTCCAACACATTTGCCTGGTGTGTGGAAAACTCTTAAATTCTTGTCAGGATCAGCGGCCGGTATTATTTTAGCTTACGTCGGGCGTGATTTTTTCGAACGAAATAAGTCAGTTTCATGAATCGGAATCATGGTAGTGTTACGTCATAGTGACATGTTTCTCTCTATATTACCATTCATGTTTTGCTAATAAATAACTGACAGTATGTCGAGTGAGCCGACGGTCAACACCAGTCGTTCTTAAGAACTAATTGCCACTCTTACTTACATACGCACAAACCGACATGTAACTATCCACAAAATAGTATGATAACCCCACGAAAATAATTAATTCGGAAAATACGCACTCCAGACCATTCCTCGTGACACGCGAAGGAATACTAATGGCATAGCACACATTCCTCATATCCTATTTCGTCTTAAATTAGTGACCATTGGAACGTAGAGGTTAGGTAAAGATAGGTGCAGTCATGCATCTTTACATTTTTCACTCTCGGAGCCGGTCAATTAGCGCGTGAAAGAAAATTGTACACATCCTCACCTATGGCGGATTCATATATAGTCCCACATATATCTACGTATTTCACCTTGAACACTGTATCATGACTCTTAAAGTTACTTTAATTTGCGTTTTAATACTCCTACACACTTTGGTAACATAACCTTTCTCCTGGAAATTTTACTTTCTTTGGTGTAGATAAAGTAAAACGAACTCGATTTTTTTTCATTATACGCGATGCACATCACCTTTAACAGGCACCATCTGTGACTACTCGTTTTACGGTTCCAAATGGAAATCCCGACATATACTAAAGAGATGCCTAGCGGCCACTTGGATCGTTTATAGGACCTTACAATTTCTAATCGAACGCTCTACCAATTTTCCTACGAGTTTTGGTCTATTCTCCGTTGAAATTACACGTAGAAAAATAGCATAAATACTCAAACCCATCTAAGCCTACTATTAAGCATAATGGACTATTCGTAGTGATTATTTATTTTATGCCCACCCACCTTTCTTTTCCCTTCGGAAATAAAAAAAATGATATATGTTTGTCGATTCTGCAGCCATGAAAAGTGCTACACCATGCAGCAACACAATATTTCCCGATTTGTTTTACGTTTTATATCGATTTTCGTCTATACGAGGTAAAAGTCTCCTCCGCACAACTCTATTTAAACAACCGCTCTTATCAAGCGCTACTTGGAAACTAAAGGCCTTAGCCGCAACTGTCGCTACTATCGAGCACTGGTAGAGACATCTACAGGTATACGTGAGAACTTATTCTACAAACATTTCTTGTTGTTCTGTGGCATCATTATCCATCCGGCCTGAGCCATAGATAACAGAGAAATATAGATAGGAAAGTGCCATAGTAACGTATTGTGCCGCCTTTTCTCGTATCTGTAGCGTCGTGCCATCTAGTGTCTGTCCAGACAAACTGGGGCGAAAGTAAGGGAAGTACGATATTCGTTAATCGGCGTTTTTAATTTATTGTCGACCAATCGATAAGGTTCAATGCAAGTGGGGTTTCCCGACTTTTTCATTTTACGTCAATTATTCAAATTTCAGTGCATGTAAACAAGAAATTAACTTCCATGTTTCGTACTCAATAAAAGGTACAATTCGTTTTAAGGAAATACTTCTAGTAACTTCAGGATTGTGTGTAGACATTTTCGTGACAGAATGATGCCCCAAAAGTTTCTGCACTTAACGTTGGCGTTACTGGTATTTCTTTAAAACTAATTGTACCCATTATACAAGTACGAAACGAACTTTGGCCCGTCAAAGTTGATTTCTTGGTTACCTGCACCGAAATTTGAATAATTGACGTAAAATGAAAAAGGCGGGAAAACTGACTTGCATTGAGCCATAAGTGTTGTTTCACCCACAATTCGTGAAGAATTTAAGGAATCGTTGATTAATGAGTTTAATTTATTTCTAAGCTCTTAAAATTCTTTAACGATTCGTCAATTCTGAACAAAGATTGGTCAGACCCATCCTAGGTGAAGAATTAGGGACGCAGTTCGGCAAATCTGCACTTCTCTCGGTTGTTGATAGTGGGGCACAAATAATCAAGTTAAGTTGGAAATCTACGGAACCTATGATATAAATACTTTATATATTGATAGAAAATAACTTCACATTGAAACTTGGTACATGTTACATTAACATATTACTTAAGAATACATCGTCAGGTCATAACTTTAACACAATCAGCAGGAGAAAAAATTGCAATATAGCTACCACTATCTGTGAATGCGCCTCGTGTGGCTAAGGAAGAAGAATGACCATTTCCAGAGTTTCAAAATGGGTCCTCTCAAATAGGTAACGACTTCCAGATGTTCTTAAAAATTTTCATATAGAATATGGTTAAACTATACTAGATTTGGATAATTATTAAACAAGCATGAGCTTAAAATGAATTAATAAAATATCGTTTCTTTTTGCGTTACTTATAAGAATCGAGAAAAAAAAACGAACTGGAAGTGTTAGTTGCTCGACTTCAATTTACTTTGCTATATTCGTCTCTAATTGGATTAACAATTGGAAAGTCGTTAATCAACAATGGCAGAATGTGATGTGTCGAGTATCAGAACTTATGTAAAACAATCTATTACATCAGCGTAAGATCAACGTACTCTTTTATAATATATTGGACTACTAAGGTCAGTGTTTCGAGACATGTATCACTTTTTAGGAAATTCTGCGCATAGCAAGGCAAAAAGCTATTAAATTGAAATAAGTAGGCTACAACACAAATCATCTATATGCGGATACTTCTATTGAATTTGTATGTGCAATGAAATAAAAATAAATATTTTTTTTTCTGAAATCGTCTGTTACTTCTTATTCAAGATTTCAAAAACAAATTAAATTCACTATACGTTTTAAAATGAGTGACAATTCAGTGAATGAATATAAATACATACAAACTCATGAGACAATTTAAAAAACCATAACTTCTGCATAATCAGTGATCATAATATTTCTTCACGTCTTAGCCAGAATCATGAACCCTGTTTAATTAATCGGATATTACATCGTAATCTAAATGAACATTTAGAACATTTCATCCAACAAAATAATCTATTTTATGTTCAAATGCGTATCATTGTAGAATGCATGGATTTAATCGTGCCCTGATGAACACCTGAAGTATAAGCCAAACGTTAACACAAGCGTCAGAGATCTTGAATAACAATTTGTAACATTTTCCGTTTGAGTTGTAAATGGTCATGGATTAGTTAAACTTTAAATTCTTCCTAGAGGTTTCATCTTCTGATATCTTTCCTCGTGTGATTTAACTGTAGAAAATCTTGTGTTATAACATTAATAAAACTAAACACTCCACATACAGAATTTTCCTTATAACATTTTCTGCAACTTTAATATTCTCGAGTGTGATGCTGTCTGTCTCCGTCTCTTTGCATGTTTTCTAAACGTATTAGCTGATAACGCTAGAGTTTGCGCTTATTTGCAAATTACTCCTGTTCATGAATATTGAGTGAACTGAAGGTTTATTCTGAAACTTTTGTACCTACAAAAAGAAAGAAAAAAAAATGAAAATAATTTAATCATCATAACGTATATTATTTATCGTTAATGTTGTCCCGCGATAATGGATTTTCGAATTCCAAATATTGCAGAGCTATAACTTAAAGTCTACAAAATACTCTAAATATATGGTATTCGCGGTTTCTACTTTGATTTGCATTATGGCTAAGCAGATGAGATACTAGAGACTCTACTGCTGGCCTGCATCGTTTTACACTGAGGGGAGTAATAAATCATTCGTATTTACCATTGATTTCTAACAAAATAACAGGTTAGTTCATATTAATTTATAATGAATGACATTGTCTTACTATTAGTATCGCAAATTTACTCAGGCAGGCCGCTGTTGTACAACCGTGCCAAGTACGGGCATATGCAAAACTGAAGCTAACTACATACTCTTAAAAACATTAATCACTGACGTGAGGTTACGTTACATCACAATGATTCGAGGATTAACTGTAAGCAAGTTAGTTAGTTCCAATTAGTTTAACTAACTTTATGTTAACCTTATTTATGTAGGTCAGGTATGGTGAGGTGAGATCAGGTTATGGAATATAGGATCGGACAATGGGAGAAGTATCTAATTTCCATCCAATAATTCTTGTCTTGTGTATCATGTTTACAATGGCATTTAAACATCGTCAGCTTTTTATGAACATTGTAATTCTTTCCTTATATATCATATTTACAACAGTAATTTCTGTGTACAAAATTTGGTTAGCAGTGAAACTTCACGTTAATGTCAAAAATTAAGTTACTGCATGGAGAAGGTTAGAGTTAGGATAGTTTCCGTAGTGTATTGAGAGAAAAATAGTATTGGGGCACTTGATCCAAGAATAGTTCGTTGGAGTATGACTATGCCAAGTACATTAATGTGTACTTACCTTTGCGGTATGGCAATAATGCCACTTCTATTACAAGAGTAATCAATCGCACTCTTCAGCAAAGCCCTAATCAAAATTGGTAATAAAGAATCTGTCGAAACTACTTGCATTGTTGTGCCTTTCAACTAGACAATGCTACGGAACAATAAGTATACTGTAGTGTAAGGCTACTAGATGTCTCAATTTAATGTTCTCTAGATAAAAAAAAAAGAAATACCAAGAGACGTTCCCTGACATCATAGACCTCATAATAGATAGACTTATCACGCTTTCCCATTTCTTGCTGCGCTAAAACTAATGGCTTTTTGTTCAGAGCACTTGATTTTGAATTCATCCGCTGGGTAGCTCTACCATAGACGCTATATTCCCTTATGAGGTTTATGCGAGAGCTATCTAGCGGATAAATTCAAAATCGCGTGCTCTGAACAAAAACCCATTAGTTTTAGTGCAGTAAGAAATGGGGAAGTGTGATAAATCTGAGATCTATGCTGACATCTAAAAGAAGTACCGCCTTCCACTCTGTATCAACTATACCCCTTGGTAGTTTCCTTCATATTAGGCTAGTTTCATACAATGAATCCAGCTTCTTCGCATAATTTCACATTAATGTTGAAAAATTGGTTATTGTGTTCAGATTAGGTTGGTTTCATCCTACAATTATACATGAATTCTGGAACAGTTTTACACTAATCTCGAGAGACTACATGTCGCTTAAAGAAGGTTAGGTTAAAATTATATTGGTTTCCTCGATATTATGTAAAGTTAGATTAGGTCAACTTTAGCCCTGCCACATACTAGGCGACTAGGTCCCGTGACCAAGTCGCAGCGCATCTTCGTACAGGCGACTTGATCGCTCGATTTATAATTACACCTGTTTCTCGTTTATTCTCCTACTAGTGTTGACAGAGGCAAGATGGTTAGTAAGACACAAATGCTACGCGTAAGGTTAGTTACAAGATAAAAGTAGACTGTGAAGGCAGAAATGAGTTCATCCTTTAAACAAGAGATTGATATTTGGGCAATTTAAATGTTGCAAATTATTGCAATCCAAATACATGGCTATACATATTTAAAATACAACTTAATAAATAACATACACTTTCTACAATACTCATAAGAAAACTCAATATCGAGCGTCTGTAACTGACTAATGGTAGAGCGTTCGCTTCCCTTTTAGGAGATTCTGGATTCAATCCCAGCGGCCGACTACCCAGATTGTGATTTTTCCAGGGTTTATCCTTAGTCACATAAGGCAAATGCCGGGATGGTGAATTCAAATGCCGGAGGGCTGGTTGCTTCATAGGAGAGGTCTACATTTTAGTAACATAAATAGTTCTTTTGCAAGTTTGTCTGTTTCCTTTCCATTTTAGGTTTGGTTAGGAAGGTTAATTTTAAGTAGAACAATTACTTTCGGTTGATATCAATTATTTGAAATTTGTAAAGAACTAAACATGTCACTCTGAGAGGCATAAAACGATGAAAACAATTCTTATCTGTACATCTATATGGAATGAGCAATCGGACTGTGGGCATTATCTACGATCTTAACGAACCATGACCCGTCATTTTGAACTGTCACTTTTCTCTGAGCAGGATTTCAGATTCGATTCCCAACAAATCGACCCCGAAATCACTACTCCGAAGCAGTGCCAGATTTTGGTGTGTGTGCGCGCGGGGAGGGCAAAAGGAGGAAAGCGCCCCTGCCGGCAAACAGCTAAAAATAAAAGCTCCTAAAGGGTAAGTAACATTGCATATTAAATTGAAATTGGCCTAAACGTGTTCAAAATTTCAATACTGGCACGCTAAGACATTTTTTATGTTACTCCATACAATCTACCTTTATCTCCAAAATTCAAAACAACGAATTAAGTCAGACAGGCAAGTCTACTGCCTTACTGGAATTAGTAATAGCGATGCCAATACAGGCTCCGGAGATGATAACAAAAGTACACTACGTGATGCGAGACAATGTTGTGGCCGTCGCGCGGGCAGTTGTGTTGTTTGGCCAAAAAATAAATAAAAACTATGGAAAGGGCGGCAAAATTTAGCTTCGCCCCCATAGGAAAATTTCTAGATCCAGTGCTATTGCTCCGAGGAAAGACGCTGTTCAATACAAAATCCAAGGCAGGACGAATTCTTTTTACAGTACAACTGATTGGAGATTTCAACCTTAAACTCTGATTGCTTAAAATAATCATACGATGATTCTACTCTGTACTCTCACTCGGTTTGTCGGAAAGAAATCTATTTTGGGTTGTTCTTTTTCTGGAAGCATGCGTAATATTAATAATTAAAAACAGTAAGAACGGTACCTTACTGTAACCATAGATTAAAATATAGATTTATCACTCCTACCTACGTATTTTCGTCTGCGTTAAGGAGCACGTGGTTTTGAACCTTGAGACGTATTCTGGTGACTACCTTCAGTCGCGGTTGCCTTCCAGTAGTAGCCAACAGAGGCACCAAACGGCAGGGTTCAAAATCACGTGCCCTTAAGCAAATATCAATTATTTTTTGCACAGACGAAAATATGTAAGCTGTATAAGTCCATATTAATATTTAGTTATGCAGTAACTAACCAATACCTTCTCAGACTTGGCATTAATTTGTGTACAATTACAAGAAAGCTTTTTTTTAAAAAAAAGAAGACACAGGTTAATAATGAATATGTCTGAGAATTTAGAAACAATTTATGAAATACAAAAACAAAACGAAAAAACATGCTCCCCACTTGGGATAAACAGGCTTTTCCACATAGGAAGACGCCACGCTATTGACTGGATTATGTTTGTTGCTTACAAATAGCAATGTTGAAGTGCTATTTAAGATTTCATACACTATGTAACAACGCTACTAAATGTCAGTAGTGACAGTTCTAACGCAGTTGTACCGTAAAAGGAAAACTAGCATGGGGGAGTTTCCAAAGATCATCCATTAGGTACCTTGAAATTAAGCGCGGAAAGCACTAGTTTTGCCATTGTAAACTCTTACCAACTCGTCACTGTGGTAAACGGATTAGCATTACCTGTCCATGCTACAATCACTTTCGTTCCTAGAGTTTACGTAAACGAGTGGCGAGCAAATAAAAGGAAACGTCAAATTTTGCTATCTATATTTGTGCCTAAGAGTTGCTAAAGTAAAAGTGCAGTTACAAAATATAGTGAAGCGTGGAGCTTCAATCGCATTACAAATGGACTCAATTACTCTCCTCCAGCGTTGGCTTGTCAGCTCAATAATTGGTAGGATAATCGTGTTAGTCATTCACTAATTATATTTTCATTATCCATTAAGTAGTTTCTTCTTATAGAAGTTTGTTGCTACTGGGTTATGGTAGAAATGAATTGTCTCCTGCTGCTTTATTCGAAATTCCGGGTACGGATACATTAACTCTTGGCAGGAATCTAAGTTTTAATCTATTTTTGACTAAATCTAAAACAATCTAAAATATAAAACATTTCTTGTGTGCATAATATATTTTGTGTGATGGAACTTATATTTCCGATGTATTTCAACTACATTTTGCTGAAGTGGAAAATCTGCGTCGGCTTCATACGTTGAATTTACACCGGCAGGAGACACTTTTAAACACTTTTCCCATTGTAGGTGTAACTGTGGTTTGTAAAACTCCACTTGAATTTGCTAGAAGTAGCGAAATTGCTTCAATTGTGCAGAACCTTTTCAGATGTTACTTGAATTTAAAACGGGCGGCTTCTCAGCTTAGTTACTTATATCTTAAACTTGAACTTGAACTTGAGTTACTTCTCAGAGCTCACCATTGAAGAGCCCATTTGGAAAGAAACTAATGTTTTAAGCGTGCATGAAGTTGAAAACGATCACTGAATATTGGATTTAGTTCGTAGAAATAACTTTAGAGTCTTGTAATATTTCAGAATTTGTTTACTT
>JAGDQP010043465.1:0-16211 GCA_022664845.1 Lepisma saccharinum | reverse complement strand
TACAGCACGATGCTGAGTTCCTAAATTGTGTTTTAGCAAACATCTAAATAACTAACGTGAGATCGAGGTTAATAGAAACATATTTTGTATATTATCTGGTCAGCAATTAAGTGTAATACAAACCATATTAAAAATTTGGCTTCGTCCACTGATTACAAATTATTCTGCCGTGTTTTAGTTGAAATCAGATTACGGTATAGTTGGAGGAAGATCGAAAAGGCACCCCTGCAATCACTTATACTTAAACACTCCACCACAAATAACCATAAGAAATAAAAATCACTTGATTAATAGAACCTTTTATATTTATTGATCTCTTGAACGACATATTACGAACTTCATGCATAACAAATTAACTTCTTCTTTGTAAATGCCTAATTTGTGCGATTCTTATGAAATATAAATCTTGCCATTCAAATCATTTGAAATTCTATCTGCTATCTGCGCTATTGCAAAATAACGTGAAGATACAAAGTGTCACAGTGAGAGATAAACACCGTGATACCACGATAACAAGGCTACGTTCGGTGTCACAGTTAGAAATAAAGAACGTGATTATCCATTTCTACGGTCGGTGCCAAACTTTGAGATAAAGTACGAATTTTTAAATGCCGGAGTCAATGTTTCATTCAGGAAAGTAACTGAGATGCATTACTTTCAGAACAAAAGACTGCTCTCCCACAAGAAGAGCTGGTAATAGAATATGGAACTGTCTTCAAAATAACCGGACGGATTAAAGATATCCCTTGGAGACGTACAAAAACTGTAAAGCTTAATGCTAGAGAGGTTTCGCTGCAAGAAACGCTGAGAGTACCGTATCAATCACAACTATAGAGGATGCCTATACTTTTCATAAACATCACCCTACAAAATCATTTGTTGCGCAACCAGCGAGGAAGGAGGTTAATACTAAATGAAACTGTTAATACTAAATGAAAGTAATTGAAACTTTGCTATATCATTCACGTAATTAAGTAACTCGCAACGGCAATTTAATGTACATTTTGCAAAGTACGTGGAAGAATTTTTAAATATCTAAGACAACGACCACTGCTTTCAATTTGACATTCAACGCCTGGAAAATAAGACAGTTGAGGTGAGGAATATGTTTTACCAAAGTACTTAAACTCTTATTTAGCTAGTGTTAAGCAAGTAGGAGTACCAAGAGGGAACATTACAATGCATTGTATGCCTTGTGTACAAGGCGGGGTAGATTAGAGTATCGTAAGCTTATTTGAATGACCATATTGTGGGCTGGATAATAGTAATATAGTCTGAGAAGAATAAAATAGTTTGAAAGAGATGGGTTATAGATTGTCTCTAATAAAGTTAATCGAGATCAATGATGAAAAACACTTAATGACACCAGTTAAATATGTTTTAGTCTGGGAATATAGTATCTTTTTTTGTTTTTGCTAGATCCTCATGCCACACTATTGACTAAAACTTGTTTATCTTTGGCAGTATAAATTTGTATTTAACCAAGTTTCTGCTAGTTATATCTCTCTGAGGAACTCCAGCTTTGGAGTTTATTTCAAGATACGCAACATTTTCTCTGCTGTTATTTCAATTTTTAATGGAACGTCAATGTCTTTGAGACATTGCATATGGAAACACAACTGTATATTCTCCATATCTTCTAAAATATATTAAAAGATATAATTTTGTAACTGCTACCATTTAAGAACTGAAAACTTTAAGTGAGTTTTAATTATGGAAAGTTTCCAATTATTTGAAAACACAAAGTCAGCAACTAAATGCGGTTTGGAAAACAAAATGCTGTTTATTACGATGAGGAGAAGGTGACACTAATTACAAGGGATCTATCTTCTATCCGACATTCGTTATCCTTCTGTATGTTACAAGATACAGTACTATAATATATACATACAGGTACATGCTTGACTAACACGAACTTCTAAATATTTCATTTTTCTAATCCAATAACTTGTACTTGTTATACTCCGTCTTTTCCAAAAGATTTTACATTCGCGGTATTCATAAATTCTATGAGGAACTCTCGAAAAGATGTCTTCTTTACTACAACTGATTAACTCGCGATGGACCCATTTCTTGCCTCAATCGCTTCTGATATACAAGTATGTGTGAAAATGAACTCAGGTTCTCATATCTCCTACTATAATATCATTTAGTATAAGACCAATGCAAGAGACGATGTCTAACTTATCTCTTTACGTTTTCTAATTACCACCCATGTCTACAGCTTTTAGACAAAATAGTGTGAACACCGATATTTTATGCGTTAATTTTATTTATATAAGTCACAATAAATACCAAAGCTGCAATTTACTTTCGTTGATCTTTTTTTTTCTTTGATCACTAGATTTCACTACGTGCGACAGTGAACAACACGTTGGATTCTACAGCAACTAGTATAAGATGTCGGTAAAAAATTAACATTGACCTCTCAGATTTCTAAGAAAGTCAAATTTTGGGGACCCATGCATTAGGCAGTTTGTAACAAAAAGAGTAAAATTGTTATGAGTAGCAGAAGGGAAATCTAAGCAGTTGATACTGCTTATACAACGAAGCACATTATGCTCTGCATTAACAAAAAATAATGAAATCAAAACTTCAATGCAATAATCAACTGACCCCAACAAGAATATGCCCGAAAATACTGAATGAACTACTGTAGCAAAAGTAACATCAGATACAAGGTCCTTGCTTCCCTGAAACGTTCGTTCCTAAAGAACTTTAAGAAGTCAAGGGATGTGGTCACAGCGTCAAACGCAAAGAAACTGATATCGTTGAAACACACCAACAAACCGTCGAACGAAAGAGCCAAAACATCCAAATAGAGGAGTCAGACATTAGTAACGTGGTAGTGTTTAACATTATAAGAAAATAAAGACATTTCCCATATTTTTAAAGAAAAAGAAATACATTCAGGGGGTAGGGAGTATAAGCGTGGCTAATGAAACTGTAATGGCGGACATTGTCCAGTAAGACGAAAGAATAGACAGGAGGAAAGTGAGAGGACTATTAACATATGGAAATTCAGAACATAAACATGAACTCACCTAGATCTTTATTAATTTATTTTTGATTGAATGGGATCTAGATACATAATTCTCACTGAATTACAAAAAACTTTCGTGAAATAGCCGATGCAAATCAGGATGTTGATAATCAATCCAACATAGATCAAAGTTCGGGTAGTTGTATAGTCTATCCAGGTAAAATCGAAATACATCAATATATATACCATGTATTGTGGAAAGAGTCACTACAAATCTCATAACCGAGAAAGAAAGAAAGAAACAGTAGCCATTGGGAAACACTGAATTCCAGTTAAGAAACCAATCAGACCGAGGTACTAGGGTTGGTTATCACTACCATTCATCGTCTGTCATTTTGAAGTTCGTAATATCTTTGTTCCAGTGATTCTGAAGCTCTGTTCATTCGTAATACACTGCTATTTCTAGTGACACTAACGAAGGAGTTGGGGAAAATCCGGGAGCCTTGGTCATTAATCTTCTATAGCAAGAAGTACACAAACCAACCTGTAAAACATATTTTCCCTGTAAAACAAATATGTTTAAGTTCATTATTTTTTTCGTGTCCCTTATTCACAATATACTATGTTGATTAAAATTATTTCATTTACTTTTACCACAGAAACAGAAGTTCTCTGCCACACCTAGCAAATCTCGCGGTACATTAGTGTAATGCGCCACACCTTAAGAAGACGATTCGTACATTGCTATTTCACATAACTTACTAAGCTGCACTAGATACCTTAAATACATGAGAAAACTGGCATGCACTGTGTGTAACCTGTTCGGAAGTCAGATGTTTCATAATTGCTTACTTCACCCTACACAGGGAAATTAAATACAACTCTTTTGCAGCTAAGCTTTAAATCAAACAAATAAACGTAACAAAATAGGTATTGGAAAAATGATTTTGCTCCTTAATACTTTCATGCTCAGTGCCCCCAAACCTGGGGACTTTGCGGGATCTGCAGGCTTATATGCTTCGTCACAATGCCGGATCTAGAAATTTTCCTATGGGGGGCGTCCTTTCCATTGTTTTCAGCTAAACAATACGACCGGCCGACGCGACAGCCATAACATTACCTCGTATCACGTAGTGTACTTTTGTTATTACCTCTGGAGCCTGTGTGCTATTACTAACTCCAGTAAAACATTAGATTTACTTATCTTACTTCAATCACCGTTTTGAATTTTAAAGATGAAGATAGGTTGTATGGAATAACATAAGAAATGTCTTAGCGCGCCGGTATTGAAATTTTGAACACGTTTAGGTCAATTTCAATTTAAGAGACGATTTACTTCCCTTTTTAGGAGATTTCGTTTTTTTATTTTTATCCCTGTTTGCCACCCCCTAAACGTACCGCCCGGGGCGCTTGCCCCCTTTCCCCCTCCTTTAGATCCGGCACTGCTTCGCTACTGTGCAAAGAATTTCCCCCCAAAAGTACAGAAACGATACACGGAGTATTTCATTTCGAATATGGCAATTTAATATCATTGTTGCACGAACGAAAATTAAACGCAGCAACAATGCAAATATAGTACCATAGAGAAACCATTTTAATTTCCCCTGTAAATTTACTTCAATATACATTTGTTGTATGATGCTTTTCTTCGTGGGAATTGTCTTGGTAAGAACTGTAGGGCATTATTATTTGCAAACTTTATTCATTAGACCTTAAAACCACCAAAGTTTTTTTTTTTAAATTATAAGTTGTAGATGTTTTGGTTGGTAGATAAGTAGATGACGCGACAAACAAACACATATTTAGATTCGAATATTTTCTAATGCCTTATATCTAGAAAATAACGTATTTCAGTCGGTTATAAACTATAATATTCTCCATACCTTTATTTCCCCAAACTGACTTTTGTGAAATATTCTTTTGTGCAACACAATTCTCACGAACTCTTACTAAGAACGTATGTTTCTCCTTTATTTAATTAAGAAGTTTAAAATTAAGAAATTCCCGGCTGGGAATATGTTGAACGTAATTGTTGTTAATTCTAATTTCATGGAAGGGAAGACAATGACAAGTCAAAGTATATTCATGTTATTCAGGTTTCTTTGGACAATATATTTCTTTCCGGAGAGAAACATTCATCTAGCATCACTGGAATTATTAAACACATATCCTGATTTCTGACATGTGTCACATATGATTATTTTCCAAGTTGTTTATTTTAGAGGGATGTGTGTATTTTCTGATAGATATTCATTGTGCTCATCTTGTTTATTCTGAAATGTGTTTCCTTCGCTATTCCCGTGATTTGACGGTTACTAACGTTGTGTTCCTGTGCTTCGTTAGGATACGAGTTAACAACCATGAACCAGACGTATAAACTGTGACAAAGAATATGGCTCATCAATTGAGATAGGAGTCGCCATTCAAATACTTAACAATTATTGTCGTTAGTGAAGACTTTGCCGTGAGGTATAATAATGTGTTTATATCCCGTTCTTATTATTCGCGTTATTAGAAACATTGTTTAATTTCGTATCTCTTTTGATATGGATGCGCGGCTTTTTATAGTCGTTTTCATTTGTTTATGGTGCGTTGTTAAGATGCTGTTTACATCATGTTGGGATCTTCATACGTACTAAATGCATAAGTCCATAGTTTTATTCTCTTCAATGTATGTTGATGCATATATGTAATCCCGACATTTCGTGTACGTACCTCGTGACGAATATAGAGGTCTATCGTCAAAAATACATATGTACGCGGGTTTACATCCTAGGTATGAATACTTGAAGATGCAGATGAAAGGTTGTTTAGATCGGTCGTTTAATGTGGCCAACTGCATGTGAGGATAACCATCCATGGTTCTGTTGCCTATCGCAACACATTAGTAATAAAGTTAGGTGCATTCACCATTTACTTCTGGTTTATTATTCACACTCTTTTATCTGCTGAAGTAATATATCTCAGAAACATAACACATAAGATGTGTGACAAAAATACATAGCAGACTTCAACACGTATTTTATAGCGAAACAGTAAGACATTGTTTATGTTGGTATACAGTACTTTGTAGGAGAGGAGAAAATAAGCACGTGTTGTTTAAGTAATTTTGACTAATCTCCAGGCCCATGTTATATAGTGTGTGGAACGCCAAGGAATTGTAACTGTTCTGCTCACTGGTTGCGTAAGGTTAATGTTGACCAATGTTTTAACTTTTGATAATTTTTAAAACTCCACTAAATTCTCTGTTGTTCATATAGCGACATGACTCTTATTCTTTCGATATTACTGTTGTTTAGATCATTACTTTTTGTGTCCACTAAGCATAGCGTTATGAATCATTAAGTAGGATAGTATAAGTTCTTAATAGTTTGTATGGGCGACTTCTTGGAATCCAAGTCTAAGACAGTGCCAACTCTTGGTTCTTCCACTCGTGTGCCACCACCGACTAAGAAAGTGTGACACATATTGTGATTTGATCAAAATGAATAGTTATTGTTATATCACGTGCTTTTAAAACATCTTGGAAGACGATTAATACCACTGTGCGATTTTACCCTGTGTTATATTGGTTGTAACTTTTTCTTTGAGTCGACTTTTCTGGAAGAAAGACATTCATCTCGATATGGCACCTGCTTGTCTGAAAGATGTGATAGCAGTGCTGGAAGAAAACAGAAGGGAAACAGACAGAGGAGTTAACCATCTCTTTGTCACAAGTAGTTTGAGCTGAGGTAAATTTACTTAGACTAACATCAAAACAAAGGAATAGAACCAATGTAAACTAACCCAGTATAGAAGCCTACTACGGAGCCAAGCTTTTCATCCAGCTTCTTGATTCTTTTAGAATGATCTTGAATTGTGGTTCTCTGAATAAGTTTTGGAAATATTGAGACTGAACATACTTCTTATTTTCCATTCGTATTTCCTTGCATTGGTATAATTTCTTTGCGAACTTGAACTGATTCCTAGAAAGTATTCATATGCATTAAAAGTTAATTAGAACCATTTGCTGGAATTTTTTAAAGGAGAGGCAACTATATAGGCAAAGAAATGGAAGAAGGAAAAAAGGGAATCAAACTCCTTAACTCTTCAAAACAGTAGTTACAAAACTTCTGATGGAAATGGTTTCAAATGTAAAATAGCAACTCCTAATTGTAGGCTGTCCTCTCGTGTCAACAACAACCGCTGAATGTTCACTTTTGACAGTAAATCGGATGAAACTTGTTTTCGTTATAGATGTGGTCAAAGCAGACTGTCAATTTTCAATGTCTACTAATATACTCCGATCGGTAAGGAAGCTGTGATTAACGAGTTTGCTAAGAAGGGAGGCAGTGGAGCAAAATTCCTTGTAAAGCTAAGGCATATCAAAAGTTAGTTCCAGTTTGAAAATATAACTTAAAAATATTACACTCGATTATCATCATTCCTTTTCAAGCGATTTCCGTTAAAGTGGTTTCAATCAAGGAATAAAATATATGTTTTTAGCTGAATGACTTTCTCTTTTTAACACTATTGTACGTACTTCTTCAAATATAGATTTAATTGTTCGATATATTTATCTCTTGCGCTATGTTAAGCAGCCTTTTTGATATGTTTTGAAATATTACGTTATGGAATTTTGCCTGGAATTGTTACAAGAATTGTGTTCTTAAAGCGGTTTTATCATCTTTCCTCTACCAGAAACAAGAGTTTGCGAGATTTTTACTGCAGCAATTCAGTTTTCTTGTCTTCATGAGTTGAAATTAAATGTAGGTTATCTTACACAAAATTCATAAATAATCAACAATTATGTTATATATCATGCCAACAGAAATGTAAGAGGTCTTTGCCTCCTTCTTTCCAGAGTTGTTTGATGACTAAATAGGTGATCTGAAAGTTATGAGAAATTAATTTGAAACTTCGGAATTCCACAGAAATTGTTGTTACTTGTTCGTATGAGAGTTGCTGACCCTATATACAAACGTACAATGTAAATAATGACTTAATGAATTTTACGTAATGTAATTTTTAGTGTAAATTCTTAATTTCATTTCGTGGAAATATACAAACAGCGTAGATACAATTTAACATTTCATGCATTTGTTTAAGTTTCTCTGTATTTTTCACAACAGCCATTATTCGACCAAATAAATCAATGCTTTAATGAGAGGCGCTCAGCTTAACACAGTAAAATCGTGATTTGTACTAATCTTTAGTCCTCTTCCGACATCTGGCAACAAGCGGATGTATTGCTTGTTATTGTGCTACATAGAATAAAACATCCGGATCCATGTGAGAGCAAACAGCGTACCACAGAATAAAATTATTAAAATATAATGATAACGGCAAAAGATTAGGGTGAAATTTGTCATGTGTTAAATTTCTTTTTTGTGACAATTTGTATGTCACCTTTTAACCCTCGCAATACCACTTTACTTCCAACGAATCAATATCCTATGGTTTAGACAATTTAAGACGCTGTTGAAGATTATTGAAAGTCGCATCATCCTTAACAAATAGAGAGTACATAGGAAACGCCAACATAGTCCAATTCAGTGATAATTAGATTTGAATGTATCCTTTCGTTCTACTAGATAATTTCCATGTGACAAATAATACAGTGGAACGCAACTAAGTAAAAGGTTGTTTACAATTTAAGATTTCGAGAACAACGTTAAACCATACAGGTTATGTAGTTTGTTTTTCTTTCTTCTTGAAAATCCAATTTTCGGACTGGACTGTTTTTCTCCGTTGGTCAATGTAGAAAGACGTGCTGAATAACATATCAGAAGTTTATACTGCTTGTAGCCATGGAACCATCCGCCATTTTCAGAAAATTGAGTAAAACAAAACTTGCATTTGTTTCATGAACAGACAGTGGCCGTACAAAAATTTTACAATATAAAAAACTGAAGATCGCAGTTTCTTCTTCTTGAGTCCTTATTACCAGATTTCACCTAGAACGGACTGCTACAGAGTTATCAGCGGTTTAAAAGTTGTACATTTAACTCAACAGAAGAACGAAATTATTAAAGATATTTTTTCTCGGGGCGAGGGAAACTTCTGCAAATATCCTGGTAATTCGAAAATGGCTGGAGAGAGAGAACAATTATTGGCTATCGTTGATGTGGAGAGACTCCATGGCGGCCATCTTAAAAGCTGCCACCTTCCATTCATGTCGAGAAATAGAAAGGTCAACATATGCTATATTGCTTTAGGCTAGCTCGTCCCCAGAAATTTAAATGTAAAGTTGTTCTTACGTGCGTTTGATTGTTTATCAAATAGGGACTATTTGTTCTGGAATTTGGCGAAAAGCTTTGTTTTTTCTGTGATTGCAAGTGATTCAGCATGGCGCTAATCCTTTATGAACAGATCGAGATTGTACTAATGAGTGCTCTGTCTGATTTCTGCTAATGATGCGCACTGAACTGAGTTACATACACACTAGTACTACGACCACTACTTACTAACAGAATCTTGATCTGTTTATGAAGGGTTAGCGCCTCGCTGAAACACCTGCAATGACAGAATAACAAACTTTTGCCAAATTCCGGAGCAAATTCCTTGAACTACTAGTTTATGCCACTACGGAGGGATGCAATAAAACCACCACGGAGGTTTCATTGCTTCTGTGAATCATCCCCAACCAATTCTGTGCTTCTGTATTTGTCGACTTTGCCAGATACTCCTAAACTGTAGCTGGATATGGTTGACTTAAGGTTGGTGCGGTTCGAAATACCACCAGAGGTGATGTTCACACTCAAAATCTTATAAAGGAGGCACAGAGAAAACTTTCTTTAAACTCACGATGAGTGAACATTTGAACGTTTCATAATGACAATGGCGGATGAATTGTGTATTTTTGCAGTATGTAGGCCCATATATTTCAAACACACTGCAATTTATCTGCAAATCCGAGAGCATCTTGCTCCAAGTCCTTTGTCAGTTACGTTTCTGAAATATTCAGAGTAATCCCGTACAACTAGGAATTTATATTTCCATTTCGGAATTATGCACCATACTGAACTTTGATCTTTTGCGCGAATGTTCCCGGGAAGGAAGCACATGTAGTGACCAAATACAGTGGCCACAAGATAACATTAAGTCCCAAAGCCATCGCAATACTCGTGTACCCTTATCCATCTGATCTGTATTTCACGAAGTACATTAGATATTTCTATCCAGGGGCGAATTTACGCATAAGCTGAGTAGGCAGCTGCCTACAGCGGCAATATTTCAGGGGTGTTAAATTCTTGAATAACAATTCAGTTAATTTTAAGGTAGCTAGCGAAAAGTTTTACTTTAATTGTTGGCAACATTGACTGTAACGGTGTAGCCTTTTTGGAGTAGTAGGGTCTAACTCCTTAATACGCTATTCCGATTCATTTTATGATTATTGCATATTCAACAACGAAGGAAATTATCTGCAAAAAATTAGTATTAATGTAACTGTATGTTACTTTCAGCGTACTACTCGATTTTGGAATATAAAGCTTCATTACAAGGAAGTGAACATCCAGAACCGAGGAGCAATACATTAAACATTAATATGAACCATTTCATAACGGATTTAGTATTAATTCCTATTGAATTATTCACGCAGAAACATGATGTCTTCAGTAGCACCACCTATGAACGTCAGTTGTCAAAAAGTTTACACGTAGCAGGCTGCAGGCGGCCAACTGAGTTTTGTTTAAATTTTGTAGTATTTATTTATTTGTCATTATGCATTTATTTCTGACCAGTCAAGTAAACATTGTAACACGTAAACGAAAAAATTCTGGAAACATTATGGATAACTCGTTTCAAGTACTTTTAAGCCAGCGAACATACTCGAGAAAAATTTGAGCGGGAAACTCTTGAGTGTCTACGGGAGGCAGAATTATAAATCCGCCACGGCTTCTAGAAGATAAGACGGCTGAACTTCAACGGATCATTTATATTGTCTAGGCGTACAATAAGCAACGTAAGGTTGCAATGTCTTGAACAAATAAATGCCGGAAATGTGTGTGTCTGCGTGTTTTTACAATATTGAGGTCACTCTTTCAGAGTTGGCTACACTTACAATATAATTGCTAACAAGTAAAATTCGGTTCACTGCACATAATTATTATGTATGCACATATCCTTTTCATGTTAGGATGGGTGCAGTTAATTTGTATGAAAGACTTTTTATCATTAACGAAAAATTCGTATGAAGAGTGCAATAATCAGAAACAATAACTTTTTCTTCTGACAATAAAGGAACAAGGACGTGTTTCTACGCAACTATAAAAACTTTTAATATATCGTAGTTAAAATGGTGTCAGTGGGTAAGTCATTGTCTGTTTATTAAAAAAAACAAATATCATATTATTTATTATTCATAGTAATTAGAATTTTTTTAAATCGTTCGAAATGAAAGTATACTATATACGGTTTCGGAAATATTTTATCGTTTTCGAATAAAAAACATTGGCGCAAAGACAAAGGAATTCACGAATAGGTGAATTATTTACAAAATAGACTTTAGGATGTGGGTAAACAGCCAAGCATCACCCACATTAGGCGATCAAATTTTAAGCATCACTGTTATAAATTGCATCTGACTTAATTGAATGAAGGCCATTCTTAAGACCTTGTATGATGAACTCGATATATTAAAAAAAAACAAGGTTTTACTTTGTGGTTTGCGGTATCAGAAGTTCAATTTTGCTCCCAACAAATTTATCATCTGTGTTATATTTGGTATCTTAAAGTTATTTTCTAATACATTCAAAGAACGTTTGTTTATGTGCTCTTTCTCAAACTTTGAAAAACTAATACAAAATCTCTGGTATTTATTATATTTATGTGTTAACAGAATATGCTAATACACTAAGTTGTATTTTTTAACTTTATATTTGTGCTTTAATATGTACTTTTATTTTAAATTGTTCAATTCTACTTTGTAGTGATTTTTCAGTCATCGGGCAAAATATTTTTCACTACATTGTTTGCTTGAGGGAAAATTGTTACTTTTAAGTATCAGATGTTATTTACTTTATATAAAGATCTTGTGTATAATATCAGTTAAAAACGACACAGAACCATTTGTCGCTGCCGTTAGCAGGGCTCGATCTCTCATCTTTCAGTCACCAATAAGGTGTTATGATAAGAAACTAGCAGAACACAGTTGAACTTTCTGTGTACATGGACCACTTCTGCGGGATGTTATCACCTTTAAAGAAGTTCCATTCGGCATTCACACACGTCTGCATTCGAAGTTTTCTTTTTCTGGTAACATTTCCGGAAGTCAGTTTAAGTTTCGGAAGGTCCTTCAGGAGCTTTTTCGTTTTTGTTTTAACGTCTTCAATTGAAAAGAAATCGCTACCCTTAATGCCAAATTCAACCTGACGAAATAAAAATCACATGGAGTTAAATCTGGGAAATAAGAAGAGTACTCCATCACAATAATGTTTTTTCTGGTCAGAATCTGCTTGACAGATAGTGCCTTGTGAGCGTCTGCGTTGTGCTGATGAAAAATCCATCCGTCAGCTGGTGCCTTTTATATATATTTTTTTACGAACCGACTGGAGGTGGACAAATAAGTTTAAATATTTCTTCTGGCATCTATCTGTCGACACTAAACAGTCACTTCAGTACCGTTAACGTAAAGCTCGATGGTTTAAACTTACAGCAGAGACAGAAGAGGGGTGTCGCATGACGTCATCATAACAGCTGTTGCCAAATCCTTTATGCATTCAGTCCCGTTTTTGTGTCACACGGTACGTGACAAGCAAAACCAAGGTCACTGAAGAAATAAAAAGTCGGTTAGTATCGGCCAACGTATGTTTATATTCAGTCCAGAAACACTTAACCTCGCGATTAATATCAAGGAAGCTGGAATAGAAAATATACTGAAAGATTATACTACCGATAATATTTTACGCTTGTGAAAGTTCGAGTATGATCCCAGCAGATCAATATAAATTACGTGTGTATCAAAGTAATGTTTCGAGGGAAATATTTTTATTTATTTATTTATTTCATCGACACAACAGGCCTTAATGCCTATTTATAGCGTCTACAATAATTGTTACATTGTTTCATTTAATGACACAAATAATAGAACATCAATACCCTTTTTCTTGTCCAAAAGTTTCTTTTTCTTTCTCTTTCTCATTTTTTTTTCTTTACAATATATTCTGTATCAATCTTTTGTACAGTTCTTCCGAATTTCCAAATAGGTCCAAATTTGTAGAATTCTTACCTATTGCATTATAAGTAGCACTGGTTCTCCATATAGGTGACATATTTAATACGTTTGTACGAGCTTTTCTGCAGTATAATAGGCCACTATTTCCTTCGCGCGTTCTGAGGGATGGGATCTTAATAATTATTTTTGCAATTAATTCGGTACAGTCTATTTTATTGTGCAAAAGTCTGTACAAGAAGAGTAGGTCGTTTAATGTTCGTCTTTGATCAAGTTTCTGAAATTTAAAATTATCGATTAAATTGTTGTAAGATTCGTATTTCGGGTAGTAACCAGTCCGTTTGTATGTGAGAAAACGTAAAAATTTGCTTTGTACGTGTTCGATCTTCTGGCAACTAGCTTTCATAGAGGTATTCCATATAAGTGAGGCATATTCAAGTTTGGACCTAACATAGGAATAGTAAAGAGTTTTCAAAGTGCTATCATTTGCAAATTCTTTGGTTGTCCTAACAAGAAATCCTAGGTTTCTATATGCATCATTGGTTATATTTACCACATGTGGCGAAAAGGTTAGTTTACTATCGAATGTAACACCTAAATCTTTAATTGTATCCAATTTTTTTAAGCTTATTCCATTGATCGAGTAAGTGAAATCGTAAGTTCTTTCCCGTCTGCTATAGGTCATGGCTTTACACTTACCAATATTTATTTCAAGTCTATTCCTAGAACACCATTTCAGTATACTGGTCAAATCCTGTTGAAGCAGTAGACAGTCATCCAATGACTTTACATTGACAAATATTTTTAAGTCGTCTGCAAACAACAGCTTACGAGAATTTTGAATATAGTGTGGTAAGTAATTAATAAATAATAAAAACAGAAGAGGACCAAGATTAGATCCCTGAGGAACACCGGAACCGACATAAAAGCAATTGGTTTTATATTCTTTATATAGAACGGATTGTCTACGGTTACTTAAATAAGACTTGAAGAAATGGATCATAGAAGGACTAAAACTGAATGTGGAAAGCTTTTGCATTAGTATATTATGGTCTACAGTATCGAATGCTTTTTTAAAATCCGTGTATACAACATCTACTTGTTTTTTATTGTCTATGGCGGAAGCTATGAAGTCTGTAATTATAGCGAGATTAGTTACAGTAGATATTTTCTGTAAAAAGCCATGTTGATATATTGAAAGTACCGGCTTAACATGCTGCATGACCTGATCATAAATGACACTTTCAAATATTTTAGCAACCGTTGACAATATGGCCACAGGACGATAGTTGTCAACTTTATTTTTATTGCCTCCTTTCGGAACTGCACATATAATTGATTCTTTCCACATATCCGGAAATACACTTGTTCTTATTGATAAATTAAATAACGTATATAGCGGTTCTTTAAAAATATCACTACAACCCTTGACAATATAAGCTGGTATATTATCAGGCCCAACTGCCTTATTCGGTTTCAGTTTCTGTATGGCCTTTTGAATGTCACTTATACTTATTTCTAAAACGTGGAATAAGTTCTGACATTCCTCCTGCGAGTCTTCATCAAGTATATTGTCAGTCGTTTTAATTGAGGAAGATTTATTGTAAATAGATTGAAAATGCTGAGCGAAATCAGTGGCTACCTCATCGTTGTCAGTCAGGTTCTGTCCCTCATATAGAATGGGTATTGGAGAAAGATGGCGTGAATTACTTTTGATATAGGACCAGAAGTGTTGTGGATCTTGTGTTATATTATTTTCAGCATTAGAAATAAACGCATTATGTGCTTTTTCAATTCCCCGTTTCACTTCCTTACGTAATCTGCAGTACTCTTTATAGTGATATTGATGTTCGGTCGTTCCCTCCCCCTTAAGCCATTTAACTCGTTGGCGCCATTTCATTTTTACTTTGTCTATTATGCTTTTTGTAAACCAGCAAGGAAAAGTTTTTATCGTTGGTCTTTTTTTTTGGAATACACTTTTGAAATATTGCATAAATTACTTTATAAAACTCATCAACTGCTTCATTCACTTCCGTATGTTTTTTTAACTTTTGCCAGTCTACTTTAGCTAATTCATTATAAAGATATACATAATTCCCTTTCTGAAAATTGAACCCTAGTAAATTTCATTTGTTTCTGAGTTTAGATGATCGAACGCGTGGAAAACTTATACAAAGTGATGGATGGTAAGCATCCTCTTTAACTAATGGATGTAGTTCTCTAACTACTGTTACATTTGGAAGGTTACTGATTACTAAGTCTAACGTTCTCCCTAAGCTATTTGTAACATTATTATGTGATTCCATGTCATGATATAACATAAAATGATAGAGACTCTGGCATTTATTTGTTGATTGAGCCAAATCAAAACTTTTGCTGGTAATGGAGGGAAGATTTATATCACCGACAAGGAGAACAGTGCTACCTATTATGCAATTAATTTCAATAAAATTAAAAAAATACTCATACAATGAAATATCAGAGTTTGGTTCAAAATACACAACACAAATGTAAAGCGGTTTGGAATTTAAAATTGTTTTCACAAGAATACCCTCAGGGTCCTGTTCAGTAAGAAATACTTGAGTGACATCCAGGCCCCGAACTGCCAGTAAGACCCCTCCCTCTGTTGTTTTCCCACTTTTTTGGTAGTCTCTGTTTCTACGATAAACTCTGTATCTATTATCAAAAAATTCAGAATCAAAATAATCACCAGATAGCCAGGTCTCTGTTATTGCTACAAAGTCATAATTGTTTATTGAAATGTTTCTAGAGAATTCACATGCCTTACTTCTGAGTTATCTCGCATTCATATAGTACATTAGAAAATGCTCATTGGGTACGCTATTATTAGTACAACTACCTGTATTTGTTCTTGGTCCATCACTGAACACATTTTTAAGAGTCTTACCTCTCCCAAGGTCAGTATCCTTTCCTTGTCAATAAATGCTATTTTGACCGCCCCTTCCTCTTCGAGCAGCACTTCTTGTTTGTCTGGATGGTTGAGACTCTCCGACACTTGTCGCCGTAGGCTCAGCAGGAGACCACACAAAAGAGAGAGTATTTCTTTCCCCATCT